>CAEGAF010089077.1:0-18588 GCA_903067075.1 Micropoecilia bifurca | reverse complement strand
CAACCGATTTTTGAAGCATCTCAATCAGTGTAAGGTTGATCCAAATGCTCTCTGTTTCTTTGTATGTCATATTTGCCTTTATAAACAGGTAGTACCAGATGTAACCAGACATTTAGATCATTTCCCCTCACAGGCTGTTTTATTTTTTTGTTTGTTTCCACTTTGTTTCATTAGTGTCAGAATAAGCGTTTTTCTTTCGTCAGTAATCTGTTCAGTATATATGTTCTCCTTTCAATATTGTCACCTTCCTAAAATAATAGTCTAAGTAATTTTTTGTCAAAAGGGATTTATTTTATTTTTTATCACATTTTTTTGTTTGCCTAAATTAAAGAAGAGGTGGTGTTTTGTTTTGTTTTTGTCTTTTATTAAGCAATAACACTTCTAGGAAAAAGAAATATTATTTGTTTGTTTATTTATTTCAGGCAGACAATAAAAAGTAATAACAAATTAAAACAAGTCATGCCGACTGATTTTACACAACTTGTTCAAAACGAAACAGGTAGAAAATGCAATATCTTCTGACTTCCTGTCCCTCTAAAATGACTCAGGTTATTAATTTTAGTGATGACATGTTTCATTAGGCCTGAAGGTATTTCAGGGTGTCACCTGTGAGACGGTCAGGCCTCCAGATCAGGAGGTTTTAATCCCTTATATAAGAGGAAAGAGGACAGGAAACCAAAGTGGGTAACCTGCTCATTTAAGGTTCTCCTAATCCTTCTTGGAACCTCCAGTTTTAATGGCTTCTTCCCCAACTCAAATCTAATCCTTCCAGGTCTTGATCTGGTTATTTCCTCAGGACCTGATTTTATTCTCACCATTCAGTTTTGCTTTCATTCCCTTTGTGAAGTTGCTGCACAGATGTGAGCTGAATAAACTGGCTTCTGATCAGATTATTGTGCGAACCCTTAGTCTGCTGCTGTCAGACAGTCTGAGCTGTGCTGCTGACTCACCAACCTCCACAACTGCTTCGTCATGCCTGCACTAATCCCACATGACTGTCTGGACGTATGATTATCATATCCCGACGGAGGAGTCGACACGCTGAGCAGGACTTTGACATCCGTGGAGCTTCGCTGGGCGCTGACCTCTCGTCTTCTGTCTCCCTCTGAAAGAAATCATCCCCGCCGCAGACATGGGACGCCAGGAGGCCGACTACGCCTGGAAGAAGAACACGGAAAACATCCAGGAGATTTTTGAAGTCATAGAAGAGTTGGGATCGTAAGTACTTGGCTCATCTGTGTGTCTCTTGTTGTTTGAAATGTTCTGCACAGCTGGAGGTGGAGCAGATTAGCGGTTTGATTGGATTGACCTAAGGAGGCCTGCTTCGTTAAAGTTTTAGTTTCCTGTCTGATGAGGCAGAGACAAAGTTCATTCACTAAAACCGGGACATGTCTTTTGGTATTTTTCTTTCAAATTTAGTGAAAGAAACGGACATGTGCCGCTCAAACAATCTTTCTTTTCATAGAGAAAATCTAAAGCTTCATCTGTCTCATATTGGCAAAAATCAGGGGCAAAGTTTCCATTTTCATTCATGAATAAGAGAAATAATGCAGCTTGAGTATGAAAACTAAAGAGTTCAGAAATCAACATTTGGTGGAATAACCAGGAGGTTTTTTATTGCAGTGGGCTCTGCATTGTTTCCAGAACGGTTTCTATTTTAAATCATTTTCTCTGTATGCTCCACATGTTGCCTGAACAAAAGTGTCTATTTTGTACTTCTTGTCAAATTTTCATCTCCATGAATTATCCTAAATGTGAAAAACTCATCTTTAAACTATTTATATTAATGTGAACATATATAAATGCTCCTGACATAAACAGTGGTTTTCTAATCAGTTTGTGGTGATAATAAATATAAATTATAAGACACAGAAACAGACTAAAATATGAAGCATTAGCTGTAATTCCTCCTGCTGAAGTCGTCGCTCTGCTACTTGTGGCTCCACTCTGTGCAGACGGTTCTTAATCTCATCTGCTGGCCTGATTCCTTTCCCATCAGAGGTGATAATCAGCAAGCTGAGCATCTTAAAAGCAACAGATATAAAAAAGACAAATCTAAGGTGCTGCTGCCAAACTGAAAACACAATCTTGTAGAGAAATCCTGCTGTCCAGGGATTTTGAGCTGCAAGCATCAGCAGTGATTAGACTGAGTTTTCCCTGCGGGGAATCGTGTGTAGCTCAGTTAATCAAAAGCAATTACGTTTATTTCCCTGAACGGCTTGAAAAACAGGCTCAAGGTTTTGGTTACGTGGGTGAAGATTTATGGAAACCATAATGCGCTAAACGTTTTTCATTGGTTTATTAAAAAGAGGCACCAAAATTGTTTCTTAAGTTCACTTTCAAGAGAAATTTAGCTTCCTTTACTACATTGCCATGAAAATCCATCAGAATTTAAAATGAAATAAAGGGCATTCTCAATGAATTAAGCTTAATTAATAGTAGATATTTTATATTTACAGTTTGCTGAGAAAAAAGATAAATTGTAGTTCACACTTCAGTAATAATGTCAGCTGTGATTCATTGTGGTGAACCACAAGGTTGTGTCATCAGCTCTGAACCGTTTTCCTTATTGCTGTTGTTACACATAAGTTATTAACATGTATTAGTTGCAAATGATGGAGAAGTCAAAAATTAAATGTTTGACATGAATAAATAAAAAATTACAGCAACATTTTTGGTGATGAGCAAACAAAAATATAATCAGTTTTATAATTAATTATATCGTCCTAAAATAATGGATTAAGACATTTTATTTATTTATTTTGCAAAAAGTTATATATTTTGCCTAAATCATCCTTTGACAAAAAATTACTTTAGATGATGACATTCAAAATGCACCAAAATCTAGTAGACAAAAAGCTCAAAAATACAGTTTGATTATCATTTAAGTTTCTCTTTTGTGTAAAAATGTTGTATAGACTGTAAAAATGTCTAAGTGTATTAAGATGCCTTTGCTTTTTGGGTGTTATTTGAATATAACATGAATGAATGAATATAAAATACCTTCATTCGACTAAATGACATAAAATCCTGCTTTGTATTAAAGGAAGAGTAAATTCTCTTGAGATCCATCTTGATGAAGTTGTCCTTACTTATTTTGTCTCTAACGGTGCCTGAATATTTCTAGCTTTACCACTTGGTAATAAAAACAAACCGGGTCATAAAACTACAAACAACTACAGTCCAGATCAGCTGTGACCTGTGTTTGTATTTGGTTTTTTTGTCTATATGAAAAGTGTGTCACGTCCTGAGCAGGTGGCGGCTTTATGACATCCTGTCTGCCTGAAAACCTTGACACCTGTCTGTGACCCGGCCGCTCAGCGTCTGCTCCTTAAGACGCCCCGCCGCCGCACATGCTCACCGTCTGACCTCTGGAGCCCTCAGCTGGACACGGTTTCCGTTGCGTCAGGGATAATCCACCTGGAGGAACAGCTATTCCCAGGCTGCGGCTGAAGATAGCATGGGAACAGAACACAATAACAAGCTTCTGGCATGCGAATAGTTAAGCTGCAGAGGTCATCGGATCTTAACCTTATGATGATACTAGTCTTTACTCGCTCCAAGAAACTCAAATCTGGACGTTTTTATTCTGAGAAGAGGCATTAAAGGGAATAAATGAAACATTTCCTCTCTTTGAAACGCAAAAAACATGCAAATTTATTCTATCAAATATCTGGAAACTACAAGATTTGCTTAATTTAAAAATTGTATTAGTTATGTTTACATTATTACCAATTAATTTACTTTTTTTGTCTTTTAAAACTGAAGCTGTGAGAACTACTTGAAAGCAAATGTGCTTTAAAGTGGTTAAAGCAGTAGTTTTGTTGATTTATGGAATAGTTTGGATAATGACTTGAAAAAATGCTCTACATTAAATGAATTCAAAATACTTTTAAAGAAAAAATAGTATGTATTATTTCCAACTTATATTCTTGATTTAATGTATGAGAAAAGAAAAACATTTATATGTAATGTTTACCACCACAAATTTAAAATAAAATAAATAATTTCTCAAACATGCACTACCTTTAGTTGGTCTGTCACAAAAAATCTATGTTACATTTTGCAAGGAACTAAAGATTTGGGGGGGTTTTATTTCCAAAAGTGAAAATAATTTTCTACTGACTCATCTGAAGCTGCTGATGCATTAAATTATCACAACCTACAAATGAATGTGTTTTAATTAACTTTCAAAATGTGAAAAAGCTTCTGGCAGACGAACAGGAAAGCAGGTTAATGACTATGTGACTATCGCATAAAGGAATAACTCATTTCCTCCACCGCTGATTGTCTTATGCGCGTCGTCAACAGAGGCGCCTTCTCTGAGGTCTACATGGTGAGAGAGCGGAAGACCGGAAAGACGTTCGCCATGAAGTGTGTGAAGAAGAAAAAGAAGAGGGACATCAACCTGGAGAACGAGATTGCTGTGCTGAGAAAGTAATTACTGTTTTATTAACTGTTCCTCAGCTGGTATGGAGTTAAAAATGTCTCAAAATCCTGTTTGTTTTTTTTCAAACAGGATCCAACATGAGAACGTCGTAGGGATGGAAGATTTCTACGAAAGTCGGACGCATTACTACCTCATCATGCATCTGTGAGTTTTCCGTTTGTGTGATGATCTAATCAGAGCTGCTGGTGATGATGGTGATGATGGTGGTGATGGTGGTGGCTGAATTTTCTGTGTCAGGGTTTCGGGCGGTGAGCTGTTCGACCGCATTCTGGACCGCGGCGTTTACTCAGAGAAGGACGCCAGCAGGGTGATCCAGCAGGTCCTGGAAGCCGTCAGCTACCTGCATGATAACGGCATCGTGCATCGAGACCTCAAGGTGAAAAATCACATCCTGTTTTATTCATCTTGCTTAGATGAATTATTGATATATTGGTTTTTAAAATACCAAAATTTCCACTTAAATTTATATTTTGGTCCACCCGATGATGCAATTTTTAAATATTAAATGATAATTTTACTGTTTACCCAATACTTGATGATTAATCGATTAATCATCAGAATTATCATAAATAAATATCATAATTAATCATTAGTTGCAGCTCTTGAACAGATGTTGTGTGTTTGCTCCCTCCCAGCCAGAGAACATCCTCTATTACAGCCAAGACGAAGACTCCAAGATCATGATCAGTGACTTCGGCCTGTCAAAGATGGCCGACAACGGCATCATGTCCACGGCGTGCGGCACCCCAGGTTACGTAGGTACGGAAACGCTCTGTCGAAAATGATCAGATTCTAGAAATGTGACACCATATAAATGATTTGAACCTTTTCTTCTCTCTCTCAGCTCCTGAAGTTTTAGCGCAGAAGCCGTACAGCAAGGCAGTCGACTGCTGGTCCATTGGAGTTATCACTTACATCCTGTAAGTATCAATTAAAAATCGATTTTCACATTAAAGGCTGCTTGCTGCATCTGAGATCTGTGTTCCTAAATACTAAAAATATTGATTAAGTGATGAAGAATGTCTTTAGGAGGAGAGAATATGCAATTATAATACATATATGTTAATAGTAGGTTAACAGTAGCACCCCCTAGTGGACATTCACCTTCATGGAGCCGAAATGCGGCTTTAAATAGTAAAATTAGAAACACTGATCAACATATTTGGTATGTATTGATCAGAGTTGAGTAGTAACTAGTTACATTTACTCAGTTATATTTAATTCAGTAACTTTTTTAGGGAAAAAAAGCTTTTAGGAGTATTTTTACTATTTGTTGCTGTTACTTTAGTTGCATTTCTGGATTCTCCACCATCTGAATGAAAAACAAATATGTTTTAACCAAAAATTTACCTGAAGCAGACACACATCTGCAGTTTTTGATAAGGTTTCAGAAGTTTTTTTTTTATTATTGAAAGAAACTGATTAGGAAATGTTATCTTTTGCCTGATTTTGTTATTTTCTTTACTTAAATGAATTATTGTCATTAAAATGCAAACACTTCCACTTAACTTTATATTTCAGTCTGTCTGATGATGTAATTTTTAAATATTAAATGAGCAGGCTTTTCATTAAATACTTTTTTACTCTTGTGTAATTTACTTGCGTAATACTTTTTACTTTTACGTGAGTAAAAATATATTGAAGTAGGGCTACTCCTCCTAGTTGAGTGTAATTTTTGAGCACTCTGGTTTTGCTTGTTTCACAAATTGGTGACTTTCTATGATCTATAACACTTTGAATCTATTTTTTTCTGAAAATTGATATAAATAAACTTAAATTGAAAACATTAAATTAAATGTCTAAATGCCCATGTTTCTTTGCAGACTCTGTGGTTATCCTCCTTTTTATGAAGAAAGTGAGACAAGACTCTTTTCCAAGATCATGAAGGCTCAGTATGAGTTTGACTCACCATTTTGGGATGACATATCTGAATCTGGTAATTATATTCCCTTTTCATGCACACAACTCTCTCTTTATAGTGTTTTCTTGTCTTTTTTCCAATAAAGTAAGTGTCCCGTTTTCCTCTGCAGCCAAGGATTTCATCCGTAACATGATGCAGAAGAACCCCAGCATGCGCTACTCCACAGAACAAGCCCTCAGACACCCCTGGTCAGTTGCACTCCTCTGTTTCAGGTAACAGGCTAATCGCTACCTTGGAATAAATCTAAGCTTTCCATTGCGTTGTTCGTTCTCTAGGATAATCGGAAAGACGGCTCGGAGCCAAGACATCTACTACTCCGTCAGCGCTCAGATCCAGAAGAACTTCGCCCAGTCCAAGTGGAAGGTCAGTTTGCTCTCATTTCCTGGATTTAATGTGATGTAACTTCCAGTTTGGAGACCATTAATCAGGTGTGCGCCTAAATCCTTCCCGATTAAGGCCGGTTGAATAAGATGGGCTTATGGAAAAGGCACTAACTGATGATGAGGTACCAAACCAAATTGGATTGGTCCCCATTAGAAATTAGCTTAAAACATCTGCCAAGTTTATTTGTGTCCCACATTTCAGTTCATCAGTAAAACATCACCAACTACAACATTTTGATTCGTCAAATTACATCAAAATTAAGAAAAAACACATAAATTATGGAGATTATAGTTCTCTAATTAGGTTGCAAAATAGTGTTGTTGTTTTTTTTACATTAGTTGAATATAGTTTTGTGTATATTTGTAATAGAAAAGCAACTAATGTTCCTCATAGAAAATCTTTTCAATTGTTTTTTTTTCCATTAAATAAGAAACGCAATTAAAATCCCACGTAAATAAGTTAAAACCATGACGAGCCTCCAGCTACTTCCTGTTATCTTCTTCTTCCTGGTTTGTGCATCATGTGACTCATGTAATGTGAAAAAAGTGTTTTCATTGCAAAATAAACCAATTTTGAAACAGTCAAAAAGAATACCTCATTAAGCAAATTTATTTTGCAAATGTCAAATTATATAGTCAATGTAAACGTAGATGGCATAATGATTTTAAGAGAAGTAAATTCCTGCCAAAAAATGATGACATTTCTGAGTTTTAAATGTAGAAAATTCACTAGAAAAGAAACTTAGAAATTTTTAGATTAATCTCATACATTTTCAAAAAACTAAATGGAACTTTGAGTTTCAAAAGTTGAACATTTGCTAGAAAAAAGGAAATTTTCCAAAAGTCAAAAATTTTCAGATTTTGGAATTCCAAGAAAAATGATTCCATATTTTTTGTCTTAAAATTTATTAGATTAATCTTAGAAATTAGTATTTTTCGAGAAACTATTCCAGTTTTCAGAAATACTTTTTTTCTAGAAAATGTCTGATATTAACCTAATTTTTTTCTTCAAATTATTATTTTTACTTTTCAGATGCAGTTTTTTATCTTGCTTTGTCCATAAAATAACATAAAAAATCAATGCATTTTCATTGTATGGTTCATGGATATCGGGGTGATGTTCTCCTATCTTCCTGCTTTTAGTAAAAAACCAGGAAGGTTTCCTGAAACGTTGTCTTGAATGTGACGTTTTTCCTTGATCTCCATACAGCAAGCCTTCAATGCCACTGTAGCCATCAACCACATGAAGAAGCTGCAGCTGGCGCACACAGAGCTGACCCTGCGGCAGGCCAGCGTCCCGGACATCAAAGTGATCGACGTGTCTTCGCCAACAAAGAGCCGCAAACATCCGGATCCAGAAAAGCCAGAGACCAAGAAGGAAGACATCAATGGGAACATAAGCGAGACGCAGCACATGTCTCTGCCCCCGAGCCACGTCGATCTGAAGAACCACTTCCACCCACTGAAGGCCAGTCAGAGCCAAAACGCCGCGCCGCACGCGCCCAGCATGGCCGAGCAGGGGAAGCACGTGTACCACTCAGAGCCCGCCAACCTCAACGGGTAGGCGTCAGGAACCAGTCATGGATCTGGACATCTGCAAAAACAGAGCAGGCGTACATTTCTGCCAAAAATTCTCAGAAATATTCTAGAAAAACTTGGAAATTTCTGAGTTTGAAAGGTTGAAAATTTGCTCCAAGAAACTCTGAAATTTAAAATTAATATCAGAAATTTACTAGAAAGCCCCCTGCCATCCCAAATAAAATTTTTGAGTTTGAAAAGTTAAAAATTGCTAGAAAGAATATCAGAAATTTTCATGAAAAACACCTGGAAATTTCCAAGCTCTGAAAAAAACTCTGAAATTTTTAGATTAAACAACATGACAGTTGTTTCAAAAAGAGCCTAAAAAGTCAAACGTTTGTAAGAAATTTTGTAGAAAAATTTTTAAAAAAATTTTGTTGAACATTCTCGACTTTTGAAATTTCTGAATACCAAAATGTCTAAGTTTTTCCTTGCAAATTTTCAACTTTTTTCTTGTATTTTTCTGGAATATTTCTGAGATTCATCTCAAAATTTCAGAGATTTTTTGGCAGAAATTTACTCAACCGTTTTTTGCTATTTTTAAATCTGCATTGGTCTTAAGCACATCTGATGTGTGATAATGTTTCTCTGCTCCTTTTTTTTCAGGTACGCTAAAAACCGGAATGGGAAGACTTTACAGACCGGAGTTTGTTCTATCATGTAAAAGCTGGAGGAAGTTTTAATGGGTTAAAACTTTTTTTGGTGAGTAGAAAATCAAATATTATATAACTTGTGTTGGATTCTTTCACGTTTTGCCATTTTACAAACAGCATGCATAATGTGTTTTGTTAGTATTTTATGTGAAGAGTCTGCACAGGTTTGTCTAAATTTTTCATATAGGTAAATCTAAAAAGATTCATGCTTACCGAGTCTAGGCTTTGACTGGACCATTCTAACACCTAATCATGCTTTGATCTAAAGCACTCCAACAAACACTAAACACTCTGACCTTTGGCTATAACTAGCGCCAGGAAGCTGATCCTCCACCCAAATTTAAAATCTTGGATCTCATTTGCTTTTTCCGCATCTTTGTAAATATTTGAATTTTATTGGCCGGATCCAGCTTCTTTGGGTTGTAAGTTCAGGTACAACTTGAGCTTTTGAAATTCTTTCAGTTGCTCCCAGTTGTAAAAACAATGCCTTGTTGCCATGGTTACACTTTATAACAGCTGTCTGAAAGTTAAAAAAGTAAAAACTCTTTCAGCTGCACAGCATCCAAATCCAGACGGAATAATCACCCATTTAAAAAAAAAAAAAACCAAAGAAAGACAAACAAACATCTCCCTGAGCTGCTCTGTGTTGGTTTATCACATGATAAAATACACAAATTTGAGGCTATAAAGTGACAAAATGTGCGTCTCAGTTCCCGCTCATACCAAAGATCCTGTGTTTCTGCCCTCTGCAGGTCAGTGCTGCTGTCCCGACTCGGTGTGACGCCGTCTTGTGTAAGCAGCTCCTCTCTGCTCAGAGCTAGAGGAGGTCGACCCCCAGTGGACCCGACTGGTCCGCACCAGCAGCCTGCGGGGCTTCTTGTCGGAAAGAGTGCCAATAAAAACTCAAACACTCACATGAAACCCTCCAAACATTTGTCTTAGACACACATCTCCACATTGCAGACACCGAGTTTCAACGGAGGGACGGTGGATTGGAAAAGAGAGTTCCTGATCTTTTTTCCTGATCTTTTTACGGAAAGTCGACTTGTTTGCATCTTTTCTCAAAGGGTCATTTGAGATCTGAAAAGCACAGACAGGAAGGAGACGACAACCTTCATAAACGTTTGTAAATAAATAAAAACCCACGTTCTAAATAAATCATTTTAAAGAAGTGCTTCTAATAAGCAACACTGATTTAAATGTATATCTTCATTCTTCCTGTAAATGCTTTTCTTTGTGTGCTCAAGCTAATAAATCACAGTAATTATGAATGTTGCAAGTATGATTAAAATTTGCCAATGCATAGCTCTTGCATGCCATCAGTGATTTAAAACCTAAATGTTTATTAAATGCTTAGTTAAAACACACTTTGTAATGTGATTTTTTATTTTATTTTCTTCAATTTGGTGCAGTTTTATTGATCTTGTTTGAGTATATCTGAAGAAATCTGATTGGCTCAGAAATAAAAGCTACGTAAATGTGACATTTATGTCATTCTTCTACTTAAACTCATAAGTCAATAAAATATTCATTTACCAAAAATGTTTCTCAACTTGTTTTCTGTTGCTTTTAACAGAGATATTTAAAAACAAATAAAAAGATATTATTAAAAATAATTTAAAAATCTATATGTAAGACATAAAATGAAATGTCTGAAATAGGCTTATTGTGAGCTGTTGAAATTATTTTCAGTGTTTTATTGACTAAAGTAAGCACTGATTAAAGTACTTAGAAAACATTACTACATATAACTTGGTTCAGGTATAAGAAAAAGTGTTAAATAGGCCGAATTTTTTTTTTAAATCTAGTAGTGAAGATTTCATCATCCTGCAATAAAATCAATAGAGTAGTGTTTTCATATTAGGTATAAAAAAATATTTTTAATCTAGGGTAAAAATAGAAACTGGCTTAAAAAATACCTGATTTATTAGAGCATTTATGTATAACTGATCAAAACTGCAAATAAACTTTTTTCTTACTGTATTTTCCTATCTTCAGAAACTCTTCAGCCATATTCAAACATTTTCACCTTCGACCTGATTTAGTGTCTCCAATTAAACTAACCTGAAAGCCAATTAGCAGGCAACACTTGATTAGATCAGATTACACTTAAGCGCCCAACACAGTTAGGATTAACAAGAGAGTATTTAGAGTGGCAGGTTTCAAAAAACGTGAATTAGACTCACCATGAAACACATTTTCAGAAGCTCCAACCAAAAAAATCTCTAATTCAATGCATGTAAACTTGACTAACTGTATTTTAGGTTTATATACATTGTTCTGCTTGTCTGCATTTGCTCTAAACTCTTAGATTAAAAAGGAAAAATCCCCCTTTCATTTTTGAAATGCTGTAAATAAACATCCTAGTCAATTATTTTTATTTAAAAGCAGAATAAACAGGACATCCTACCCTTTTTCATCCAAACCCTCACTGAAAAGCCTCCTCACATCTGGACCCATTTCCTCACCTCACCTAAAGACCGGCTTAGTAAAGTCCAGAGGAGAGACAGACTGTCCATTCAAGCACAGAGACGCAGTAAATTGGGGTAAAGGTCTCCAAACAGACTTAACCTTTTCCCGGCAGCTGCCAACTCAGATGCCCAGAATCCAAAGTCACTTTGTTTAAAGAGGAACGTTTTGGATAGCGTAATCACAGAGAGATTACCACAGCGCCTTTGGAAAGCCTCATGTTTATTTAGCAAAAACAAACCAAAATGTGCAACATTACCAGTGCTCACATCAGGGTGGCGAGGAAAACCACAGAAAAAAAATAAAAGGGATAAACTGGTGAGAGGTTATCCTAGAAACAAAGTCCCAAATTTAAGTAGGAAATCAGAGAACTTTACTGGCTGTTGGTGTATAGTTTTATCAGTGATCTATTCTCGTACACTGGAAAAACTCAAAATCTCACAGGGTTTCCCAAAGAAAACTTATTTTTGAGTTTAAAAATGTTTAAAGTTGGCAGGAAATTTGAAAATATCACTAGGTGTCTGTGTTACTTAAAGAATTATCAATAATACCTAAACACCAACTACAAAAACAGACATTAAAATAAATAAATAAATAATTCTTAGTCTGGTGGGAGTATGAGTTACACTTTCTAGTATATCTAAGATAATTATATTAGAAAGTAGACTATTAATACTTGGTAAGATTTTATGTTTTTGCAATCAGTGGCCCAAAAGCGCAAACCACTTTAACAAACCATTAAAAACCACAAATTGAAAAACATAGGAACTGAAAAATACGACATTAACAAAACAGCGGTGGGAAACTTGAGACATCGTTGACTGGACAACATAATTTGTTATTTTAGAACCTGAAATAACAAATTATTTACTGCCTTTACCTTTACTGCTTTCCTGAAAAGTCAGGAAAAGTCAGGAAAGCAGTAAAGGTAAAAATACAAGAAATTGCTACTGTGGAGACTAAGTGCAGCCAGGTGCATATGGACATTGATACTAATCAAGGAGTTACGCTGTGTTCATAGGTGAGTCCCGATGTCTATGCAATTCCAGGTGGGACAGGAGCTTCTCTATTCTGTAATGCTGTTTGATCCCTACATCCAGAAAGCTTCTTATTTCTTAACATTCTTGAGGTAAAAGAAACACAAGGAACGGTCCAACCACTTCCTCAATGCATAGTTTCAGTCTTTCTTATTCATGGTAATAAATGGACAGCCATCATGCAAAATTGTGTTTTTTGCATTTTTTTGATGAGTTTAAATGACTATCTGTGTATCTGTACTACTGGAAAGATACAGATAGAATTTTCTTTCAAGGTGACGTTGTTGTTCTCTATCCTAATCTTTTTAAAAGTTATTTTTGTATGTTCTCTCCAGCTTGTCGACATTGTCAATCGATATGACAACTTTGACCACAGAATTTGTTTTTATTTACACTCTTGCATGAAACTTGCTATATTGACATGGTTATTTCCCAACAATTGAAGAAATTCTTTTCAAAATCTGACAGAAAGCACAATCATCGGAATCATCGAGTTTTAAACCCGGGAGAGTTAGAAAAAAGACATTTACCTCAGTATATACTGTGTCTGCTCTACCACTGACCCATAAGTCACCTGGAAGTTTAAATATTTTATTTATCAGGTATTTTCTGACTGGATCACTAAAAAGGCAAAAGATAGACATTGGCCATCACTGTGGCTTAAAATCCAACTGGACTAAAAGCTACTCTGCAAAGTGCGCATCATCTGCTGTACAGATGTTGATTCAGCCCTAATTTGTGTTCTGTGTCAATTTCAGTGAGTGTGCATGACACGGTCCTGTGTGACAAAGATCAGACACATTTCCCAATTCACTTGCCTGACTTCACCCCTCTGTCGCGTGCAGCAAGATCTGGGTCGAAGGGCATGGAATTTGAGGCAAAGATTGCCTGCACACGCAAACATACACACACACATGAACACTGGAGTCTCTTACCACGTCAGGTGGGTTGCTTGAGTGCAGGAGCCAGAGCAGCACAGGACTGCATGGTTCAAATGATTGTGTAGCACCTTATCTGACTGTGGACCTTATCTGTTGGTGATCAATAAGGGGTATTACTTGTATAACCAAACTATCTTTGTCAGTCAATACGTGGGAGGGACTTTTCTCAGCCACACATACTTTGATTGGACATTGTTCAAGCTCACCTGAGGAAGACTATGTGCACAGTTACAACTCACCCAATGCAAATCAACCACACATGTTGTTCAGTTTGTGTCAGTATTGATGGATGTGCCAAAACCCTATTGTTGGAGATTGTCCACACACCAAGCTGTTTATTCTATCTGCTTTGGTGCAAATGTGATGTCACATGCACAGCATCACATACAAGGAGTGTTTCACTTCTTGCTCTACAACTGCATGCCCTTTGACACGAGTGTGAATCTCTTTTAAAAAAATGACTGTAGTGCCTCATGAATATGCATGAAGTCTGAGGGAGTCGACGTGGCTCATCTCGCCCTTAAATTGTAGGATTTTCTCTTGCCTTTCCACCATCAAGATTGAGCCAAACACTTTGGGACAATCAACACTTTGGTCCGTGCTTCAAGGTGAGTTGTTGCTTCTAAAACATATTGAACATTTTCAGGACTATTTTCTCAGACAAAACAGGTTTGTACATTGTTTTCTCTTGATTATTTTTTCAGCAGGGTTATCAAATTCAAATATGGAAAGGATAAGCGAAATCATCCCTTTCGCCAAGGATCTGCTGAGCCAGAAGCCAACGCGCAGCATGTTGAAGATCTACATGCTCGGCTCCACTCTGGCTGTCCTTGGAATGGTTGGTGGAATGGTGGAGATGATTTTCCTGCCCTTTGCAGAGGATCGCACCATAGACGAAGAACTGGAGCAACTTCTCATTGAAAACAAGAAAAAGAAAGCTGTACCAACAGCTGACGCTACCTCTGTTTGTACTCAAAACGTGATGGCAGTCGTAATGTCTGAGGCGAAGGTCAAACATCCAGGAACCGCTTTGCAGAGAAGCTCAGCCAACCGTTTGCACGCGTCTTAGGGAAACCTTTCAAACCCAGAAATGGACTCTGCAGACAGGGCTGTTGATGGCAGTAGTGATAAACCCTGTCACCACATTAAACTGATCCCTTTTTCTGCATTATTTATTTCTTATGTGGCTAAAAATGCAGTTTGCCCTTGTTGACCAAACAAAATATGGTGAACTTTTAGACTGAAAAACTGCAGGATACAGTAATGTCTGGCTGCTGGGCAGCAGATTCTAATAAATGACTTGTACTGGATGTTCAAGGAAGAATTTTAAATGTTTTAATAAACAGCTTTTCTTGTGCAAGCAAAATTCTACGTTTGATTTTTATAACTATGTGGGCTAATTCAAATAAATTCATCATAAATGTAAGCAAAATATATAATTTGTAAAATTTCAATTTAAAACATAAAAACTGTTCATAATTGATTAAATAGTCTCATAAACTGGACAGTTTCACAAATCAATCATGTTTTTTGTCCGGACTTAAATACGTGAGCAGAATCTGCACATCTCCGTTTTTGGGGATCTATTCACAGGAGCTTAGAGACACAATATATAATAATTTAGAGTGTTATGTCTCTCTTCCGTGACATAATATTTGACATCAATTCTTCTAAAAACATAAAAGTAGCACATTAATTTGAGAAATATTGTGATGATCCATCTTCCCGGTGATGGTCTGGTACAATTGTTTTGAACATATAAAGACACCATAATGTAAACAAAATCTTTATTTTAGATTAATTTTAGGTAAATAAAACAACAATAAAGCACATTTTAGCTTCGGATGGGGTTTACAGAGTGCGAAAATCATAGATTTTGGATTTGTTTTTCCTGTTAACAGATGTGTCGTATAACAAATTAGCACTAGATGGCAGTGTTACGTAAAACTGCAGGCGGATTCAACTTCCGCCCAAGTAGCGGAAACGACGTCATTAAACCGCACTATGTTTACTATCGGTGGCTACGCGCCAGTCGAATGAGTAAAATACATTAACACATTTATTTAGCAAAGGAAGGAAAGTTGAAGTGAGAGCAGATGGGTGATTCCTCGGCAGCATCGGGGACGTCGCTGAATTCAAGCGGGGTAAGAGTCGCTCTCTTCGGTCACGAAACCGAATGTAACGGCGTTTAAGCTACGTAGCTTTAGCTCGCAGTCACACAGCAGGTATATTTCTTCAATGTCTTACATATTGAGAAGGATTAGTTAGTGAAAGTAAATATATTTAGAAATTTATGCGCTGTGTTATGAGCATTAGGTTCAGATAACGTCCTTTTTGGTCAAATCTACATATGTTTTGATAAAGTTGTAGCAAACTAAAGATAAAGACTTTATTCAGGCTCTATTTCCTACGAAAGAGGATTAGGGCAACCGAAAAAAAACTAAATGAATCCTGACTTTAAATCTCAGAATTCTGACACTTTAAAGTCAGAAAGTCAGAATTCTGACTTCAATCTCAGAATTCTGAGATTTAAAGTCAGAATTCTGACTTTAATCTGTAGCAAACTAAATCTCAGATTTTCTCAGATTTAATTCTGAGAAAGTCAGAAAAGTTTCTGACCGAAAATTCTGAGAAATTCTGAAAAGTCAGAATTCTGACTTTAATCTCAGAATTCTGACACTTTAAAGTCAGAAAATCAGAATTCTGACTTCAATCTCAGAATTCTGAGATTTAAAGTCAGAATTCTGACTTTAATCTGTAGCAAACTAAATCTCAGATTTTCTCAGATTTAATTCTGAGAAAGTCAGAAAAGTTTCTGACCGAAAATTCTGAGAAATTCTGAAAAGTCAGAATTCTGACTTTAATCTCAGAATTCTGACACTTTAAAGTCAGAAAATCAGAATTATAACTTTATTCTCAGAATTCTGAGATTAAAGTTATAATTCTGAGATTTAAAGTCACAATTCTGACTTTAATCTGTAGCAAACTAAATCTAAATTAATTCCGACTTTAATCTCAGAATATTTTTTTAAAAATTTTCGGTGGCCCTAATCCTCTTCCGTAATGTCCTCTGTCCTCTGCCAGCGGGGAGCCAAAGCTGCCTCCAGCCCCGCAGAGAACTACCATCTGGCCCGGCGGCGGACGCTCCAGGTTGTGGCCAGCGCCCTGCTCACCGAGAGCGGCTTCGAAAGCGCCGAGAAGGCGGCCGTGGAGACGCTGACGGAGATGATGCAGAGCTGTACGTATCAGTCGTTTAACCGGAACATGTTAAATATTCTAAAGATCAGAAAACCTGACCATGGCCATCCATAAAATAATCATCAAAATCACTTCTCATTAGGAAGTAAAGAGTAATCTTGGGCAATATTGCCAAAACTGATCTCATGACATAATTCTTAAATACCTTGATAACGAGGTCATGTACAGTTTCTGCTTATTAATTTTTGTTTGGGTTTGGCCAAACAAATGTTTTACTTAAAACATTTTTTTAACTAGAATAAAAAATATATTTATATTTAAAAATATACAAAATTACACAATGCTTTTTGTATGTCAAAAGAAAATACAAAAAATAGATAAATATAAATGTAAACTACTAATATTTTCTATCGTCTGTCACAAACACCTCCATAAGAGACGACTACATAAGTAGTCAAATGACTACTTATGTTTCTGGTTAACCTTCAGAAGGAAGTACATATTACATCTTATATTGATTTATTTTTATTTATTATTATTATTTAAAATCAATTTTAAAAAAAAGTACATAAATATATATATAACCTGTTAAATTTTGTTCGGGGATCTTAAATTGTTTTCTGTAGTTTTGAATTAAAATGTGATTAAATGCATTTTTCAGAAATTAAGAGTTTGTATTGACAATACTTAAATCTGTTCTCCACTGACATTTATTTAAATAAAAAAAACATTTTGTGACAAATTTTCTCTTGTAATTAAAAAAAATAATTTTCTTATTTCAAACATTAAAAGAAAGTCTATTTTACTAAAAAGCAGGATGTGATTTAAGAAATTTGAATTCTGTACAAACACAAACCTTTAGATAAGGAAGAAAAATCCAAACTGGTGGTCCAAATAGTTTTATCTTTAAATAATTTTACATCCCTTTTGTTGTGTAAAAGAAAAAATTAAATATTTGTCCTTTTTTTTCCCCTTCAAGACATAACTGAAATCGGTCGATGTGCTAAAACGTACTGTGAACACACAGCCAGGAGCGTCCCGACGCTGTCGGACACCGTGGTGACCCTCATTGAAATGGGTGAGATCAGAAATCCACAAACCGACGTCACGCGTTTCCTGTTGCTGCCGACAGACTGAGATCTGATGAAATTCTAACTGTTTGTAGGTTTCAACGTCGACACGCTGCCCGTGTACGCAAAGCGATCTCAGAGGATGGTCATAACGGCCCGTAAGGAAACTCTCTGCCTCTTCTAACTTTTTCTGAAAAGTTAGAAGTTTCCCAAACTTCTAACTTTTTTATTTTCCATTCTAAATTTCAGCTCCAGTGACAAACGCACCGGTGGCTCCTAAATCTCTGTCTGCTGGACAAAAGCGGACGCATCCGTCTCACATTCCCGGCCACTTCCCGGAGTTCCCCGACCCTCACACCTACATCAAGACCCCCGTGAGCCAGAAACCAGTTTTAGAAAACAAATCCTTGAGAATCAGATGAGCTTGCTGGTTTCTCTGAGGGTAACTGCTGATTACATTTGAACTTTTACGTCCTTCAGACATTTCGGGAGCCGGTGTCGGACTACCAGGTAGTGAGAGAAAAAGCTGCCACCCAGAGGAGAGACGTGGAACGAGCGCTGACACGTTTCATGGCCAAAACCGGAGAAACCCAAAGCCTCTTTAAAGATGACATCTCTGCCTTTCCCTGTGAGTGATGTCATTGTAACACTGGTTATTTTATACCTTGTTTGTTGAAACAAATTGTTTCTCAAAAAGGTTTTAAGTAGAAAAAGGAACATATTAAGTAGGGCTGTAGTGATACATTAATCTCACGATACGATACACAATATTCAGCCCACGATGCAATATATATCGCGATATTCAGCAAACAATACAATTCAATACACTTTTGCGATTTTCTGAAAGATTTTAGAGGGACAGAGTGATTTTGGTGACATTTTGTGACT
>CAEGAF010089043.1:0-30400 GCA_903067075.1 Micropoecilia bifurca | reverse complement strand
CCCAGAGGCGCGGGCAGGTTCCCTTCTGCCCCGATCCTCTACACTGAGCCATAGGCCCACGTCTCGGCGCTCCTCGCCTGGCGTGCGGATTCCTTCCGAACCTGATCGTCTACGCCGTCGACTCTCCCGGCGCTCCTCGCCTGGCTTGCGGATTCCTTCCGCCCCGATCCTCTACGCCGTCGACCCTCTCGGCGCTCAGCGCCTGGCGTGCGGATTCCTTCCGCCACGATCATCTACGCCATCTCTCTCACAGTCGCAGGATCAGTCTACACAACATCCACAACTTCCACCCTTTCTCCTTCTTCCAGGTTCCTTTTGTTCTGGCTTCAATCAGCCTCACCTGGGCTCACCAATTACGGAACGCAATCAGTGGCTCCGCCTCCTTAAACTGCCGCTATCAGGCCAGTGTGTTTGGGTTGAGAGAGTGGAAAACAGAACACAAAACAGTCCAAACATGCAAAGCACAACAAAAATGAAATTAAGGAGAACAATATTTTCCACTGTGCAACATCTACATTTTTAAAGACCAAGTCATTGTGACATATTAAAATACAGCACTGCAAAGCACAAAGAAGAAGAGAGGATGTAGTTATCAACCTGTTAGCTGAACTAGCTTAGCTGGACTAATAGCCTCTATTTTACCTGCTTTTATCAGTGAAGGGAGATATTTAGCAATACTTTTTTTAATATAGCTTGCTAAATATGTAGCATTCTTGTCTTAGAGAGACGAGTTAAATGTCTCTCTAAGAGAGAGATAAGCTAAATATATTAATATATTTAATTTGTCTCACTTTACAATGAGTCAATGTACTCACTGGGATGCTGGTTAGCATCACTCTTTTTCTCTGTCTCTCTTGCTCTTTTCACCAACAATGAAAGTGAAATGTTAATGACAGAATTTTAAACAATCATAAAATAGGAATAAAAACATCTTCCTGCCTAGCCTGGATGTTTGGAAATACTGAATATTCTTTCTTAGCTTGGATGGAAGTCATAGACTCTGTTAAAATAGTCCAGTTTAAATCTTACATTTAGTCTGATTTATAAATTACCAGTTTTTAAATCAAATTCTTCCACAATTATTTATGTTTTCCTGAAATAAGCAAATTATTTTCATCTTATCTAATCACAAACTTGTGAAATTATTTAAAAGTAGAAACTTTTCAGAAGCAACTCGTGACAGTCAGACTACAGGGACTTGCTGAAGCTTGTTTAGAGGAAGCGACAGCCATGGGCCTTTAGACTGATCCTTAAAGCCTGGCACACCTTTTGCTTGGAAATGTGTCTTATTTATACAACCATTTTCAGATCTCTTCTGTCACTCTCTTCTGGGTTCAAGTCAGGGCATGCTTTGGGTTAGGTGTGAACTCGTGGGAATAATTATGCATCAAAGACATCTTGAAATATTTCTAACACAAGCAGTCTTTTTTACTTAATTGATTGTATTAATCAGGACAAATTGTGTTAAAAATTGCTTCATACGTTTTTGCACTGGCCACTTGCACAGTAAATTTCATCCTGCATAACAAAGCCTTTAAGGAAAAGTCAAGAGATGTAAAACGTTTTTTTGGGGGGTGGGGTTTGCAGCACGAGCCTTCTTGTATGTCAAGCTTAATTCTTGAGTTTATGCACTACAGGAAAAATTACATCAAATAGCTCAAATGATGAACCGGCACTGGTTTGGTTTTATTATCCGAGCCTGAGGTCCTCACATTGCAAGGTTGGCAGATTTCTAATTAGTCAAGTAAGGTAGAAATGTTATTTTTTTTATTCCAGAAACCAAGTACAGGAAGAATTAATATAATCGTTTAATTAAAAATGCACTTTTACACTTAATGTTGTAGATTTAGTTATGCTGTAATAAACACAAAGAGAGATATGAATTTTTTGTTATTGTTGTTAGAGCCATTAGTTGCTGATTGTTATCTTTTTAAAATCCAAAACATTTCTATCATGACTAAGAACACAAGTTCTGATGTAAATGAAGAGGTGACTGTAATGCCTCCAATTTGCCATGAAGCTCTTATTTTTGTAATGGCAAATCCAAATAATTAATAAAATTTCCTTGAAACTTTGTAATTTGAATTGAATCCCTATTTAAAGGTAATTCTAGTTAAATCATAAATGTATGTTCTGTAGTTAGAGCATTTAGTCAGGTGATGTCCCCGTTCGCTCAGAATAAATGAGCAAAGGGTACCAAATTAGTCGGTGGTGACACATTGCAAACCGACAAATGATGTAAGCCCAAATTCAAAGTGAAGCAGGGCTTGCAGCTCACACAAAGCCGAGTGGGCGTAAACTGTCGAATCTGAAACCTGCCTGGCATTTTACTTCTTCGCTTGTACAAGAAAAAAAAAAGTCATTGCATCTAATATTTTATAAATGCATCAATGGAGGTACTTTATGTGTGTGATGATCGGCAAATTCAATGTTGCACGTGAACAGGCTCATGAAAGAGACATTTTTTTAAAAGTAGTTAAGACATTGATTCATTGCTTTTTAATTACACTCATGTTAGGTTAGGTGACATTAGAAACAGGAAGTTGTCTCCCCTCCCCTCTATTTCTAACTCTCTCTCTATTTCCTGTTTGTCAGGAGTGAAATTATGCTATTAACTAATACTGAAACAGATATGTACACCAAAAATTCACATTCCAAAAAAAAAAAACAAATCAGAAAATTACATATGTAAAAAATGACACAGGGATAGCTGTCTTCATTTACGCAAAGGATGAACTTCCTTTATGTCGTGTCTGTAATCATCATTGCTAAAACATCAGCCTGGATCTTTCTTTTTTTTTTTGTTTAGTTTTTACTTGCTCCGAGGCATCGTCTCTGTTCACGTCAGGCCTCACACAAGAAGTGGTATGAGTATTAGTTGAGCAATGTTGTGTGAAATGTCTCAAACGGTTACTGTTTTGGATTTGAGGTCAGTAAATTCATCTTGCAACAAAAACAGTAGTAAAGAAAATTCAGTTTTAAGTGCAGAAGTCCTGCAGCCTTTCACACTGGTCTCACTGAGCTTCCTGTTAGAAAACACCGTCGGGGGTAAGAAGAGCAGGCTCTGATGATTCATGCTTTTAGGGGATGTCCATGTCTCCATTGGAGGCGTGCGAGTGCCGCTTCTCCAAGTCGCACCCGGTCCTGTTGTCCACGTTCTCTTTGCTCTCCTCGCTCTGATCCTCCGATCCAGATTTCCTTCGGAGACGCAACCCGGGGTCCCGCTGTGTCGGGATCTGGAAGGACTGGAAAGAGCTGCCCAGAGACGGTCTTTTCTCTGTGAAGAAAAACAAAAAGAATATGAAAATCAGAAAGAAAAACTGAGTTTTGGTGAGGACTACGGAGGACATAATAAGCTGTTTGGGCGGAAGAAGTGGCAAAGAGGAAATTAATATGTTAGACAGTTAAAAAAACAAAAAACACACTATGGAGGAAGTATATTTAAAACCGAGTTGAGTCAGACCTACTTTGTAGATTTCTATGTAAAAGTAAAGTAGAATTTGTGTAACTTCCTTCCAAGGAGTTTCCTTAAAAAGACGTTCAGCCATTTAAAAGGTCTTTCAAAGATTTCTTTTATCCTAATTTCTGTCATGTTTTCTGGACTTCATTGTGCTGCTGTGTTCTTAAAACAAGAGAGAAAGTGTACAAAAAAAGGAGACGAAAGAAGAAGTCTCATCATCTTGAGCAGATGATAAATATCTGGCTGTCATGTCATGAAGCAACAGGAAAAATCCAGCTCCAGCCTGATGCTGGGTCTGAAAATGCACATCAGCTCTTAGCTGATCCTCGACTTTTCGCTTTTGCTCTTTTGAGGAAAAACCTTGCTGAAGCAAAAAAAAAAGAAAAATAATTTCTGGAAATTTTACAATGGATTCAGCAAAATAAATGGGGACAAGTTGTATCCGTGTGACGGGCTGCTACTTACAAAGAGCCCTAAGATTCAATTCGAAGATGGCTCTTTGCAAACTTGTCTGTTATGTGTCGATACAAACACTGTTTCATTCTTTGAGCTTGGCAGCCTTTCCATGCCTCAGTGAGTCATAGGTCAGCGTAAAGTGGCTTAAACAAAATATCCAGTCAAAATGGCCGCATGCTGGAGCAAAAACAATTGAAAAAGCATCACGAGTCCAAAGAAGAGATTTGATAGATCGTCAATAGTCGGGAGAAATATTTATCTAGAGCTCTTTACCTGGTACTTATATTGTCTCTTTTAGAGAAAAAAATATCTTGTTGAGTAACTTTAGTAAGAAAAGCTCCACTTTTTAAAAAACATTTTTTATATTTGACACTATTGGTTGCATTACAGGACACTCCCTGCTGCAACTGCAGATTAAAAGGTCGCAGGTCAATTCGCTCCTTCACAAGCGAACGTCTCCGTTTCAGACCCAACTCACCTCTTCCTCCCTCCATGTTGGATGTGACAACAACTAGGTTTTATTTGAACCCACGTACTTAAACCACATCAGTTCATTTTGTTGAATCAGTATTTTCACCATGAAGACAGTCAACTTAAACATCATGTATAATTCAATCTGTTTACTATTTTTATAAAACCTTATGTTAAATAGTCATTGATTGTGGTTCTGATTTCTGCTAATAAGAGAGAATGACTCCTCTAAACTAAAATAACCCTAAGCGACACCCTGCTTGTAGATTTACAGATGTCATAAAGCCACAGTTCCTTACACAAGACTGATATGGATTTTAGAAAACTATGACTGCAAACTATGAACACCAAAGAGGCGATTTAACCAGAACTCCTCTAAGACACAGCATGAAATGAACCAGATCAGCTCAAAAGGGACATTTAATTCAGTCTAAACTAAGATCCAAGCTCACCGCCTGGTCCGATTGGCCGCATCAGTCTGTTCATCTGGACGTTCCAGTGTTTGACGTTGGTGCTCGCCTGGCGAAGTTTCCTCTGAGCAGCCTGTCATGGGACAGAGAAACCCTCTAAATCATTTTTGAACCAAGAGGAGCACAAAATATCATCTCAGCTCATTTCACAAGACCAGCAGGCGAAAGACATTGAGAACAACTGCATCAAAATCATATTTTGGTATCATTTCACGCAGTACAAAAATATTAAAACCATCACACTGACTTTATTATATTATGTCATTATGATTCTGCTGTTCGACAGACAAGCTCACAACCCACATCCTGAGGAGGCATCGATCTTTCTTCTTAACAGGAAGAAACCAGTATGACCATCCACCAGTCACAGTCAGCTACACACTAATCTGATTGATATTCTGATTAATTCACAACCATGAAATTCAGAGTAACTTCCCCTCCCGCCGTTGCCTCCTGCAGGCTGACGAAGAGGGGGCTATTTGCAACGTTAACAACTCCGTCCACTGTTGCCACATCCTGCTTTAGTGGGACAAACTGCTGCAAAGTCACTGACTCATTGGCTGGATTTCTTTAGATAGACAAAATACGTTTTTTTTTACCAATTGGCATAATAAACTGAACTTGATTTCATTGTATAATTAGGATAAAACTGGAATATAGGTAAATCTGAATCTGTATATATGATTGAACTGATTTAACTACATATTTCTAACTGCATCTGATTGTCTTGGTAAGTGCTTTGAGATGCCTGTTTTTCTTTATTTTTGTTGAAAGATTTTACAAAAACATTTCTTTTTTTTTAAAAAAAAGAAGACATAATTAAACTTTTAATTCAGAAGGTTACAATTTTGTGATAGTATTCCTGGTTGTTCAGACCTAAATAAACGACTGTATGCAAAAATTTGCATAGAGATGCACAGATTAGGCCTTTCCTCGCTGGATTATGTTTTTTCAAGGACAAGAAGGAAAATGTTTTGCAGGTTCTTTGACCAGGGTTGAAGTTTTAATCCAACAAAAGACAGAAAATTAGAGCCACTTATGTAGTAAAGCATCAAAGTAAACGCTTATCTGATTGTTTTTAAACGTCAATCAAATTACTTGGATGGATGGACATTGATTAGATAAAAGGAAGAAAAGAGTTTTCCAGAGTCTGATTGTGGATCGGATCGAGGGAAAAACTCTGATTAAATGGCACATCTCTAATTTTACAGGAGGCCCCGTCTAACTCAAAAAAGAAAGTCAGTTTCTGTTTTTTCAAGACTCCCTTTGTTTCCCATCAGCATTTTCTGCTCCATTATTGACCAAGACATAATTCGAGTCAATCTTGTTCATTGTGGCGATTAGCGCTGCTTTTTGGCCTTTTTGACACTCCCTGACTGGAATGACGCAGCTGCCTTTCATTATTACAAATATCAAACATGTACAATTCCAGCTAATAAAAGAAATGAATCACACTCTGCTAAAAGAATATTTTTGCTGTCTTATGTTGGAGTTCAGTTCTGCGTTCTGACACGTTTTACTCTGAGAAGTGAAGGACTTATATGGGCTGTGTGTGTTGTGTTTTTCCACTCACCACTACATCCTGGTCAACCCTGTGTCTGTTGGCTCGGACCTCCTCCAGCTGCCTCTGTGCCTCATCCAGGGCCCGAGACTTGACTTCCATTTCCTGCTTTAGCTCCTGTTTTTCCCTCTGAGTCTTCACGATGTACTCCTCCTGCTCCTCCTGCAGGGCCATTAGCGCCTTCATTTTCTCCTCCTCCTCAGCCAGTAACCTGAGGACGAAAGATAAGATAAACGTGCAAGGTGAACTGTGTGATCGGAGGCTTTCAGCTGAATTAGCACCGAGTACAGACAAACAGCTGCCAACTTCCTCTGCCACGCAGGGCGACTTCCTCAGGAACATAACCCAGCACGAACCCCAGAGCTTGAAATCTACTGTCTCCACACAAAAGCGTCTCTTCGGCCCACAGCTGCATGCGTGAATGTGTTTGTGTAACATCTACCTGGCCTGAGCGTAACGAAAGCCTTCCTCATCCAGCCTGGCTTTAATCTCCTGCTGCAGCGCCTCCTCCAGACGCTTCTGCATCTCCTCCAGCTCCTGGATCCTCTTCCTCTGCCGCTCTGCTTCCTCCTCCTTCAGAGCCATCTCGGCCTGCATGCTAACTCTGGCCTGTAGAGTGGCGGAAAAGAAGGAAAAGAAGTTACCCGAGTTCCTCCTTTGTACTCTTTAAATGCTCTCCTCCGTTCCCCTGCCCCGCTCACCTCCTCCGCCTCGCGGAGCTGAATCTCCAGAGTGCGCTGGAGCTGCTCGTGCTGCTGGCGTCTCCTCTGCTCGTCCTGGTCCATCAGGACCTGCGCCTGCTTCTGCGCCTCCTTCAGGAGCTCCAGCTCCGCCAGCTTGCGCTCCCTTTCCTCCTGCAAGGCCCGCAGCCTCTGCAGCTCCTCCTCTTTGGCCTGCCGTCGTTTCTCCCGCTGTTCTCGCTGCTCTCGCCTCTTCAGCTTCAGGTCTTTATGCAGAGACTTTTTGCCCTCCACGTGCAGCCTGATGGCCGTTTGAATGGCTGTGAAGGCGAAGAGGACCAAGGTCAAGGTCTTTAGGTTCTGCTGTGCGACTTAAAAGAACAGAAGCATCCTCTCTGACCTGCCGTCCACTCCTGTCTTTGTTTGGTGTCCGAAGCACTCATTTCGTAGGTTTTGGACAAGGTTTTCAAGCAAAACATGCACCTCTTCCCATCTCGGTCAGGCAGCACCTGGTCAAACACATAAATGTAGAGAATTTAAACAATACATGTTGGTGTTGTACTGTTCCAGTCGTCATTATCGATGGTTTCAGTCTCGTCTCGGATGCATTTAGACGCCGTCTTGTCCTGGTCTTGAACTTTGAGGATTTTATTTTGAGTTCAGAAAGCAAATATTGGTAAGTTGTGAGAATAAATGTATTTGTTGACATCCTTGCTTTTATTGGACGTCTCGGTTCGAATCCAAGCAATCACGTGACTCATTACTAAATATGCATTTTTGTTATGGTCGTCATCCATCCCCAACCTTTTTAACTCAACCTCCAAGAAAATGGGAAGTAGTTCTTTAACAAGATGGCTCCAAAACCTTCAGCAATACAATTTGACTACTAATTGGCTACTGTAGAGAGTATATCTGTAAACCAACATGCAGAAAGAAGAAAGCATAAAGCGACTTGTACATTTGACCTCCACTTAGAAACTAAGCACAAAGAAATGTAAACTATATGTAAGTGAGGTTAGCAAAGCTAATGTTAGCAATCTGTCTCTCTTCCAAGATTCTTTACTCCACGTTTCTTGTATCACTCTGTTCTTCGTCTGGACGTAGATAGTTTGGATTTTATTTACTGGATTAATTGGAGGTTTCTTACTGCTAAAAGGGAGTTGTTCCTTTCCGCTGTCGCCACATGCTTGCTCAGGATGACGCATGGCCACAACCTCGAT
Source organism: Micropoecilia bifurca (assembly GCA_903067075.1). Classification (NCBI taxonomy): domain Eukaryota; kingdom Metazoa; phylum Chordata; class Actinopteri; order Cyprinodontiformes; family Poeciliidae; genus Micropoecilia; species Micropoecilia bifurca. Next base: position 22,082 of record CAEGAF010089043.1, on the reverse strand, counting down.
GCAGCCAGCTAAGATTGGCACTTTCATAACTAGGTGGCTCTACAAACTGCATTTTATTAGAACTACAATCATTCATGTAATTGAGTTTGAATTTCTTTACATGACTGGACTGTCATCTTGAATTAATCTGATGAAAAATTTCTGCATAGAAATTGGACTTGTTAGTCTTATGGATACTTTAAGATGAAATTTGATTTTTCTTTACATTAATTAAGTATGAAAAAAGTTTTTTATAAAAGTTTATATTGTAATATTGCATGATTTTACACTCACCAAAACAGGTTACCGTACTTTGTGCCTGACAGTCAGATAACTGGCCATGAACTTGAATCAAAACGTGGCAGAAATTCTGCATTTCTGCTGATTTCTCACTCAGACTACATATTTTGTTGGTATTTAATCACTTCAGCTGAAGGACAAGTATTATCATTGATCTGATACTTTTCAGTCTCTCTGAATTATCAATGGAAAGTCCTCTCCAAGACTGAAAGTGTTTGTAGCAAGCAGCTGCCAGGACTGTGTAATTTGAACCTCCTTTATTCTGAAAGATTGTAGTTAAAATATATAACAAAAGAAATTGAGTTTTGTGGTTTTTGTCATTTGAAGTCCTTTGTTTCCTTTCTAAGAAGTGGTCACTTTCAGGTTTGGAGTACCCAGTATAACAGGAAGGTTAGCGGGAAAAGTCCAGCCAGCCGGCCAAACAGGTTATTTAAAAGCAAAGCGTTATTGCTTGACTCAAGTAAAACACAGAAAAACTGCTGTAGATCGTTACAGGATTTTTGCTTTGTTTATGTAGACCTAATCTGATCAGTTAAATCTGAAGTTAGGCGAACATAGAAAGCAGCGTTGATAAGCAGAAGACAACTGGATTTCTTCTCTTGTTTCTTGAGGATGTGCCGCCTCTCTCACTTCTTTCATTTGATCTGTCAAGGTGGCCTCAGATTTCATCTCTGTAACATCTAACCTCATCTTCCCAGGCGGTTTGTTCACTGCTTCTGACATGTGACCAAAACAACTCTCAATGCATCATTAGGGAAATGTATGGATGACCAACACAGCCTGGGTCCAGTGTCCTAACGTGTCCTAATTCTAACTTTTATGGTCACATTAGTGAGATTGTTCTGAGTACAACTTATAAACTTCCTACCTCCAGTCATGATCTGAACTGAAGAAGTATTTTGGATGATAGGCGAAGCGTTTTCTCATAACTGACGGCTGATGACGCTACACTAGGCCGTAGATTGTAGAGAGAATATCAGCAGCATTAATTTAAAATGTTGGTACAAGACTGGAAAGTTTGAAAGAGAATAATCACCTGGAATATTTTTAGTCAAGCCGTTATGATTATGCACCTTTAAAATATCATCGTAGGTTCGGAAGGACATTTGTCTGACACTGTCTGATCTGAACTGTCACCATACACTGAGGTAAAACTGTGTCTTTATCCAAAATATAATGCATTTAACTACTGCAAAATTGTATTGCTTCAAGAATCACACAAAACACAATTGTATAAATATTGAATATAAGCTGCTCTGAGAGCCTTTGTCTACTTCGTTTTGCTGTTGTTCTCTGAGGACTCAGCTGAGTCACATTGACCTGAAGATATTTGAACCCATCGAGTGCCATCAAGTATGAGCAGTAAAGGTAAATGATGCTAACAGGTTAAACAAGTTTCAAAAATACAGTTAGATCATTTTACGGAAACTTGCAACAGCACCTCTCCAAGGTGAAGAGACGCCAGGAGATAATTAGTCTAAAAGGGTTCACTTCTTTTTAGAAACCACTTTCAAGAAATATCCCATCTAACATTTTATTTCTGTCAGGGAGCATTTGAGTGATTTTTCTAGCTGCTGCTTTGTTTTAAAATCTGCATTTTTAAGGAAAAACACAGCATATAAAAGCGGTTAGATAAGTAACTATTCTAATGTCCTCTCTGGATTACTTTCTGCATTTTAGGGAAGTCCCCACCTTTAGCTTTCCTTTTTTCAGACAAACCGGAAAAACAGCCTTGTTCTCCGCTTACCTCCACGCAGCAGTTCCCGTCCAGGACTATATTCCCTTGGCAGTCCTTGCGGTCCTCTCCGGTGTAGTAGGACAGGTTGCTGGGCCTCAAAGTGAACCAGCGTTCCTTCCAGTTTCTCCTTAGCTGGCCTTTCTTCCACAGATAACCCTGAATCCAAATCAACGCACACATATAACTTCACGGACGCAAAGCCTGGCACAAAGGGAGCACTTTTCTGTCCGCCTACCTCTTTGAGGACGTCGCCGACTATCTCCCTGTAAACCTCCTCTATCGCCATGCTGGTGATGCTCTTGTCGATGGCTCGGGTTATTTTCCCAGAGTTCATCATCTGGAGAAAGACCCAGACGGTGATGCCATTCTGATGCCCCAAATCCTGAGAGAAGAAGTCATCGAGCTCAACGCAGTTGAACTCGATGCTCATCGCCATGCATATCTTCTTCAGGAGGTACTCCACCTGCATGAAGAGGGAGGAGATCTGTTTGAGCCGCTGGCGTTCGCAACAAGAAACCTTTTCTTTAATAAGAGTCTCTGTGTATGGAACTTTGATTAAAGTAATATCTTGTTGAACATTTGGGATTTAGGTTTGTTCTTGCCAAAGTTTTACGTTTTTCTTATCAAAACCATATTAAAAAATCACTTCTTTCCCAGCATTATTACTAACAATGCAGTGAAATGTTTTCTGACTTGCTAAGTGTAACCATGTCTGTAACGTATAAGACTTCAACATGCTATTTTTTTTTCTTTTGCCAAATCTATATAGTAACACCGTCAGTCTCACTGTTCTGTACTTTTTGGTACAGAGGTGCCAGAGTGAAAAACATACCTAAATAAAACTGAATGGTGTTTTCTCACACCCTGAGTTAAAGCAAAAACTCTGACCCTGAAATTTGGGGCTTTCTCTTGGCAGCGGGTGAAAAAAAAATGCATGACAGGAAACCGAAACGGGTGTTTACGAGTGAGAAACAAGCCCACATTGCGGCACAAACAGTGCACCGTGTCCCATGGTGGAAAGCAGCAGAGTTTCACCCGCTTCCAACTCAGTGGCTTTCTGAAGATCCAACTTCATAATTAGGTGTGCAGTAGATTTATCCACCTTGGTTGAACCCACCTCATCTGGAACCATAACCAACGGGTATTTGTCTTCGGAGAGAAAGTTAAAAAGGCACCACAGTCGAAAAGCGTCCCGGTCTGGCAGAACTGAGATGCTGCTTCTGTCTGGCTGGTAGTTCTTCTTCGCCGTAAGAGTCCAACAAAGCTCGTCTACGTTTTCCTTATTAAAGGAGCCTTCCACAACCTGAAGCAGCAGCAGCAGACAGATGTAGCGATTAAAAATGTGTTAAAGCTTCTTGGAACAGCAGGAGAAATAAAGCTGTGCTGTGTGCGTTTACCTTATCGAGGATGTATTTGTTGAGATAAGGCATGTAACCCTGACTGGAAACGGGGCCGTCGTCGTCATCCCTGAAGTGCTCCTCCAAAGCCACGGGGTCATGCGGGATGCTCAGGACTGTGCAAAGGTTGTGAGACAGAACCTGAAAAATCAAAGAGAAAAAAAAAGCTTCACAAAATAGAAGAGAAGATTTATTTCTATGAACTCATAAAGTGATTTAATCTCATCAATTTTTGTAAATGCAGTGTTTAAAAAAAAACACAAAATGTAGGGTTAAAAAATTTCAAACAAATATAAGATTTATCCAGATCTTTAGAGACAGAAAAAGACAAGTTCACAAGATGCTGTGGTGATTAAAGAAAATGCATGAACAAACAGTGCATGAAAGACTTTTAGAAAATTTGAACAGTCCATTTTGAGAAATGCTAGTCCAATACAAAGGACAACATCTTCTTCTAAGAGCAAACTTGTTTTTTTTTTTTACTTCAGCTGCATCCCAGGCTTCAAAATCACTAGCTGAAGCAGAGAAATATTAAAATTTTCCACAGATTGTTGTAGAAACGTCATGAGTAGCTCATGCTGTTTCCTAATCTATGTACTTTTGAGCAGCTTGGTGCCAAATTCTCCTTTTCAGTGCCTATTTTTAGACAGGTTTTGATACCGAGATCCCATGCCTGTTTGGTGTCACTTTCAGACATTTAATATCTTTTCAAATAAAAAAAACACTATAAATGTGACATTATGCATGGTAAGTATGATTTCAGCACGTTGTTTAACGAGCATCACACCTGCTAAAAGTTTTCAAAACTGTTTTTCTGCTCAGATTCTGAGACGAACGCACTGCTACTTTGAACTTCATCCACAGATCACTTGCTAAATCTGAGATAAAGCATATTTTGCTATTTTTATTTTGTGTAGGAAGTCTTTTCCCTTTAACTGATTTCTGCATCCTTTCACTAGATACGATTTTCTTCATTTTTCAGATTGATAACCAGGACAGGAAAGCTTTAAGACAACATTACAGATGTTTGCCTTTTTTGCACACATTATCAGTTTGCAAAGCAGTAAAACTGCAAGAAATCAAGGAAATAGTGCATGGAAAGACATTAAGTTTGGCTTTTACTGCTGCTTGCCTTTTTGCTGCAATAGTGCAGCAAAAGAATAAATCACAATGAGTAGAAATAGATACATTTACCATGTTTGTTCAACATGAGCTATATTGTGTTTCTCAAAGCAGTTAGTTAAATAAGACAAATGTGAAAATGTTCCACTCAGGTAAGTAAGTTCAAGTATCTATGAACTTTGGTGGCATGTATGTCTCAGCTGTGTGGTTGATTGTCTGGATAACATACTTTTGGTTTTCCTAAATATGCTTTTTTCCCCCTTTAAGTCCTGAAAAAAGGCTGATATTCTAGAGATGTATTCGGATTAATTGTTTGTATTGTGCATTACAGGTTATTTAACATGAAGATGTAAGAGATGTAACTTATATTTAACCCTCTGATAGCCTGTAAAAGATTACAAAAGCAAAACATGCATTTTTACAATGTTTAGAAAAACTGCTGTTATGTAAGAGGATGTATGCAGGAAGCCACCAACATGGTCAGTACTTCTGTACTGCAGCAATACCTTTGAAATCTGTGGGGTTTTATTTTGAAGGCTATGCCATTTCTAAAAAGACCTGAGCAGCCATGTTTGATAGTTTTCTGCTTCAGATTTTTGATCATTTCTTCTTCTATAGGTGTGTGAAGTGGGAATTTTTTTTAACAAAGACAGATCAGACAGAGTCCTGGGTTAAATGATTGCTGCAGAAAGGAGAGCAGCATATCAGATCACTACCTGTGCATTGCTCTGAACAATTCAGGTTTCATCCAATCTTTTATGAGTCTTTAAACACGCCCACAAAGCCACACAATTCTCAATAAACATCAGCGTAAAACACTCTGAAAACTCACAACCAATGAGTTTAAAAATCTATTCTGTCTGATCTCACATAATAAACAGAACAAAAACATCGTCTGATTAAACTGCAGTTAAACGGTGAGTGTTGTACTATTCTCTCTGGCTACTTAGTTTGCACCGAGAAACACAACATTTCCACCACAGCAAAGCAAAGCAAAACAAATGGGAAAAAAATGTGTTGCTGGTTCTTTGCCAGAGGTGGTAGATTTTGAATCCAATATGCAGTTACCCACATCTACTTGAACTTGAACCAATTACGTGTTGTTGCACATTTCTAGACAGCAGGAGTTAATGTATCGAGAGAATTTAAATGATCTGCCAATAACTTAACTCTCCTGCTAATATTTTTGAAGTTTTCTTACAAATCTATTTCTAAATTATATATTTTTACCAACTAAAATGCTTCCTCAGCTGGGACTTAAAATGATTTCCCAGAAATCATAAAATTCACAAAATGAGGTTGGCTTTTGAGTTAGCATTGATTTCACTTCTTTTTTGGGTTTTTTTTTTCCCTTGAGAGCAATATAATTTGGTTAAAATCCAGAACTAAGAGAACCGCAGAGCATTAAGAAATCGTTTTTACTTTTGGATGAGCTCGCACTTATTCATTGGTTCTGTCAGTAAATTAAAAAAAAAACCAGTCAATCAATAAATTTGACTAAAAGCCAACTCGTCAAATGGCAAATCAAAGATAAAGGATGCCATCCGGAAATAGATCAACATAGGCAGAAACTTTAATTTTCATACGTTTTTCATGTACCAGAACAATCCAGAGGTTTCAAGAAAATGCTAGAATCCTGTATTTGTTCATATTAATCAGGCTTGAAGCTTTAGTAAATTTTCCCACAGAAGTAAAATTTGGCATAAACCTCACTAATTGCACTTCACGCTAAACAGTGTTTGCTGTTTTAGGCCTGTAAGAGGGCCAAGAAGAGGGCAGTTTTGTTTATGATAACACATCCAAAACGTTCATAAAATGACAGCAGTATTCTTATGTGCTTTTTTAATATGTCCGTTAAAACCCCTCACATCCAATGTAGTTAATAGTTTTGTCACAGCTAATAACACACAACTTCTCATGTTGCACCATGTGTGCGACACTCGATGCATGCACTTCCCTTGGTGGTACAGTATTGGTACGTTTTCTGAGCAGTGTTTTCTGTTGCAGCATGCAGAAAAGGAATGATCCGAGTCTGACATTGAGATCATGGCTCTAATTTTGTTGTCTAACCATATGATGTTAATATGTTTATAGGTGCTAAGTGGGTGCAGTCTGGACAGGTGTGGCCTCATGAAAAGTGAAATGAACAAAATGAAAACGACAGATTATTAGCAGATGTTTGCACCAAAATAAAGATTAAAGGGAGGAAAGACATCTAATTTGTCTGTTTATGTTGGGTTGATGTGGCAGAGTTACAACTATTACGCTTCTATCCTAGCACAACTTTTTCCCCTTTTATTTTATTTCTGTCGCCGAGGGAGTGCAACATCTTGAGACATCTGCTGCACGATGTCAGGCACCTAGTTTCTGCGTGCTGAGCCATAACCACATCCTGTCTCCAGTCTCCAGTTCTCTACAACGTCTGTTAACTTTTGAGGCCACGGCATGCAAAGTGCTCGCCTCCACACAGAGCACGGTGCCTGTACACGAGCTGCATGATGCCGACGATGGAGGGGTGGAGGTGGGATAAGCCGAGTCATAAGGCTGACCCGCTGTAAGCCAGGAGCTCTGGGCGACGTTGCAGAAACGTGGTGGTGGCTGGAAAACAGAGCCTGAGCCACACCGAGAAAAAGTGACATAACAATGAGAGCAACAAAAAAAGAAGAGAGAGAGAGAGAGAGAGAGAGAAAGAAGCACAGTGGCTTTATTGAAGGCCTACAGCGAGACGCAACAATCGCCAGCATGTTTCCACTTTGTCCTTGCCCTCACATGCAACAATGTCCTGTTTGACGTACATGCTGGGAACATACTCTATTCAACGAGGCTGCTCTCCAGTGCCAGAGGTCCCTTTGCACTACAAGATGGCACATTGAGGCCCAAGCGTTGATGATGACGGATCCCATTCACATGCAGACAGAGCAAACTCGTGCTGCCTGCCTGCCTGCCACACAGAGGTGCATATTGTGCTTTCTTTTCACCACTGTAAGCATTTCACTGGAAATATAAGGAACAAAATTGTTCCTCGTTGCCGCAGTTTAAAGTAAAGCTGCTTTGCACAGGAAATGTGATGGAAATCAGACAGTTCGCTCTCATTTCCTGAAGTACACAGTTGAACACACTCTAGAGGTAAACAGCACTTATTTGTTAAATTTACTTGTGTACCTGACAAACTTTGATCTGTTGAAAGTGGACCCTTGTAGGAAATGAAGCAACATCACCACGTCTGTCAATCTTCACCTCAGACACAAAAAGATCATTTTCTTTCCCCCTCCCCGAACCCCCCAATCTTCAAGTTAGAGGACTCTCCACTCACCTTCAGCTGGGACTTGGACACCTTCCCACTCTTCTCTAGATCCAGGGCAGTAAAGCCGTACCATATGGATTTGAGCAGCTCAGAGCGCAGGTCCATTTCTGCAGCGCCGTTATTTTCTGATTTCCTCCTCTACGTGTCTGTCTTCTTCTTCCCTCTGCTGTTGACACGGGGCCCCTGGGTGACAGGCAGACACGCACTCTGTTGCTGCTGCTGCTGTGGCTTTGCAAACCTGCGGGCAGCGACACCTGCTGGACATTCACAAGATGGACAGGGAGGGTTCTGTCTTGACTTGGAAGAGAGAGGGGAAAAAACAGGTTTTAAATAGAGACAACGTGATTTAAAGCTAATTCTAGACACTGATAATTTTATTTGTCAAAGGAAAAATGTTAACAAATAATAATTTACCAAATCCCAATCAAAGCTGATGGAGGTATAGCTGTAAAATTAAAATATGTCGTTTGTGTCTGTTTCCTTATTGTCGTGCCCGCTGCATGCTTCTAGTTTGATTGGAGTTTTGGGGATTTATATTTCATTATGCTATATATGCTATATATCTCTGTATGTCACGAGATTATACATTTCAGATATGATTTTTATGTCATAATTTTCTGTTTTGTCTAATGTTTGCTGTTTTAGCATTCATCTTCATTCACTTTCCCAATTAGCCCTGTCTCAGGTAAAACAGAGGAAAAAGTCTCCCAGCATGATGCTGGGGGACACAAGCATGTAGCTATTATTGTGTGAAGGGGAAACTGTATTTGGAATCTCATCTGATCAGTGTCCTTTTCGCCTCATGTTTGCTGTGTCCCCAAACCCATGTTTTATGGCAGATCGTGAACAGGACTTCTAATGGGTTTCTTCTTGGACTGTACCTGTAAAGTTATCATTATAAGCTCTTGGTCGTTTATCTTTTCCTTTTTCTTTTTTTTTTTAGATTTTGACTTTGTATTTGTTTTAGATTTCCCTTTTGGTGTTTTTTTTTTCTTTTTAATGTTTAAAAATAATAATAAAAAAAACTGTTAAGGGGGCTCTCAAACCACTCTCACCCCGTGTCGCCATAAACCGCCCCTGCTGGTCTGCTGATTTCAGGACTTGTTCTTAAGTTCTTATTTGTTTGAAAATATCAGTAGATGTATTGAAGTTATACAATTTTTTCTAATTGTCTCTCCATAGAAATATCTAAATATCATCTGATCTAAAGTTTTCTGCTATAGATTCAGTGATGAGAACTCTTAATTTCAAAGCCTATATTGTTTTTTTCTTTGTTTGTTTTTTTGTATTTTAGCGAACAGGTAACGTAAATTCCGCAAGAATTTGCTTCTTTAAAATAATACAGAATAACATGTTTTCACTCTTAACATTATCTATCTATCTATCTATCTATCTATCTATCTATCTATCTATCTATCTATCTATCTATCTATCTATCTATCTATCTATCGGTGGGAGAGATGGAGAATGACGGGTCTCGGGCAAATAAATTAGTGACGTAGTAAAACAACCTCATCGTCGTTACCATGGAGTTGTTTGTGAAGATCCGATGCTTATTGGTTGCCCTTTGTTCTATTACCAAATCACTCACAGCCGTTGGTCAATTTGGGATCTGCTTTTAACCAATGACGAAGCGCGCTTTTTGAAAACTGTTTATGGTCCAGGAAGTCAGCAGGTCTTTTTCATAGCAAAAAAGAACGGAACGAAGGAGCTTTAAATCAGCACGAAACGTCTGGTAAACCAAACCAAACCAAGTTGGAGTAAGGAATAAGCCGAGTTTTAAAGAGTTTATTTCATTTTCAAACAACTGATAAAGGACTCTTTAGATGTATCTGAAAGAAGCAGCAGCTAGCTTTCGGTCCTGTGTAGCGTATGCTTTAAACGTAGCTTTCTGTTTGGGTCAAAGCTAACTTTTTGTTTGCTAATATTTTAGCTGGCTCTTCACAACACTCATTTAATGTGTTTTCGCTATATTGTTTGCCTTGTCGGCAATATTTGTTTTTCTTTGACGAATATTAGTATAATATTAGCAGTTGCATGCATTTAGTTTTTTTCTTTCTTGTTGGTTAGCGTTGTCGGTTTTATACTCCCCATCTTTAAAAACGTGTTCGGGTATTTATGCTTTACTACTCAAATGTTTTATTCTGTTTCTTATTTTTAGTTGCTCAATTCCTGAGATTGTCTTTTACCCCGATCAGCATCATGAGTTCGTCTCCAGTCCTTCGTCAACAAAGTCGGAATAAAATCCGAAGTGATTTTCTTAGGTAAGATTGTATAAATTAATTCACTTTTTTTATTTTATAAATTCATTCACTTTTTCCCTCCTAACATTTGTATGTGACTTTCTCGTAATGCATATGCATTTCAAAGGTAATATGAAACAGAAAGTTGGTGATGGGGGGGGGGAGTGTAGCCCCAACGATCCTCTCAGCTGTCTTCACCCTTTCCAGAGACTTCCAGTCTGAGGCCTTGCAGCACCCAGACAAGATGCTGGTCAGCAGGCTCTCAATGGTTCCTCTGTAAAGTTGGAGAGGATGGGAGAAGCTCTTCTCATTCGTCTCAGAAAGTGCAGGCGCTGCTGTGCTTTTTTTTTTTTTTTTTTTTTTTTTTTTTTTAAATCTGTGAAGCCATGTGAGTTGTCCAGCTGAGGTTGTCTGTAATGTGGACCCCCAGGAACTTGGTGCTGCTGACGATCTCCACTGCTTTGTCGTTGATGAGGAATGTTTGGGTCGACGCCTCCTGAAGTCAACAATGATCTCTTTTATTTTGTAGAAGTTCAGGAGCAGGTTGTTTATTCGGCACCAGTCCACAAGGTGTTTTACCTCTTTTCTGTAGCTCCCTTCATTGTCGTCCCACAATTGTTGTGTCGTCTGCATATTTGGTGATGTGGTTGGTGTTAAACCTGAGATGACAGTTGTGGGTCATCAGGGTAAACGGCAGGGGGCTTGGGGCACAGCCCTGGGGGGAACCAGTGTTTAAAGAAATTATATTGGAGGTGTTATTACCCACACGGACAGACTGAATTCTGTCCATGAGGAAGTCCAACAGACAGTTGCACAGTGGAGTATTGAAGCCCAGGGGGACCAGTTTGCATACCAAGTCCTGGGGGATGATCGTATTGAATGCTGTATGGTGTTTATTCTCCATGTGTACCAGGCTCAGTGAAGATGGCATCCTCAGTCGAGCGCTTAATTTGTATGCAAACTGGAAAGAGTCAAATGATGGAGGCAGTATGGAGATTATATGACAGTTAACCACTCTCTCAAAGCACTTCATGATGATGGGGTCGGAAGTCATTAAGACATGTAATGGTTGGTTTCTTGGGCACTGGAATAATGATGGCTGACTTAAAACATGAGGGGACAATGGCCTGATACAGTGATGAATGTCTGTGAGCACATGGGCTGACTGGTCTGCACACTCTTTGATCAGCCTTGCTGGAATGTTGTCGGGACCTGCAGCTTTTTTAATGTTAATGTTTCTCTGGGATTTTTGCACACACACACACACATACATATATATATATATATATATATATATATATATATATATATATATATTGTAATTTAAAAATCCTTGTCTAGTTGTAGTTTTACACTTTAATACGCTACAGTAGCAGAGAGACTTGAAATGTATAATGCATTACAGCACATGTCAAACTCCAGGCCTCAAGGGCTGCTGTCCTGCAGCTATTAGATGTGCCTCTGCTGCACCACACCTGAATAGAATAATTGGGTCATTAGCACAGCTCTGGAAAACTTATCTACACAAGGAGGAGGTAATTAACCCATTTCATTCCAGTGTTTTGTACCTGTGGCACATCTAAAAGCTGCAGGACAGTGAGCCTTGAGGAACCTTTTCATGAAATTATGTGACATTACAACCAGCATCAATGTACTTAACAGTAATTTTATGCAATAGGCCAACATAAAGTAGCTTGTAGATGGGATGTTTTAAGGTTGCATAGTGTAACTTCATTTATATTCATCATTTTAGCCCAATACCCTTAAATAAAATCCATTGCAACTAATTGCCTTCAACATGGACTGAATCAGCAAATTGATTCTAGTTCCTTTTTATCCAGTATGATACAAATGTATCTGTTCTGTTAAGGTCTTAAGCAGGAATCTCAAACATCAGTCTTTTAAAGCTAGACTTTTAGGCATGCCTTAGTCTTTCACACCTAAATCAGATGGTAAAGCTGCTTTCTTGGCATGCAGTCAAACTATACGCATGTCTGCCATTCGGATAATATTTCTTTATACCATGTGTGTGGAAGCAGAGATGCAATTTTGAAAATGTAACATTTTAGTTCCAACTATTTCCCCACTCAGAATGAAGAATGAACACAACATTCAACAGCCAGAACCAAAGCTTTCCGAAGGAATGTCTTCGCTTCACCTTTCAAAGAAAGGTGTGGAAAACAAAAATCCTGGAGAAGCTGGACGAAAGCCTCCTTTCCAGCCAGGCGGGAGCCGGCTCCCAGTGCTCGCAAAGTCCCTGAAACTCCAGGCGCCCCCTGTCTTCAAGGAATCCCACAGCAAGTGGGAAGAGAAGCCGTTGGCTGTAAGTTTCTGAGTTCAACATGTTTTCTTTTATGTCATCATTGTTTTAATTATTTTTTTTTTCCTCTTTCAGGGTAAAACGAAGAAGGCATGCACTCGCCCCGTACCGTTTAACTTCTCGCAGCGGAGAACCGCAAGGAGAGGAACTGAGAACTGTGAACCTTTAACAGCCCCTCAATCAAGGACTCTGGGGAATCGGCCTGAAAACATCTCATTCAAAATGGCCAGTAAACATCAAGATTCGGTTAAAAATTCAGGGAAGTCCTTTGGAAAGACTGTAGTAAACGCAACTTGCATTTCAAGGCAGCCCCATCCAAAATTAAAGACTTTAGCCCATTTGAAAAATCCTACATCCACATCTGGTGAGATAGTGAATCAAAATGTAAGCGTCACCTCGGACCAGGTTCATTTTCATCCAGAGGTCAGCTTGGACCTGCCAAAGTCTTCAGCTGCTCATCTGACTGCGTCACTGACCACACAGGCCAGTTGTTCAAATCCTTTAAGTGGTGAGTGTTTCCTTCACTCTGATTTTCATGTAAATTTTTATTTAAGAGTGCTCCATTTTATTTGATGTCTTACACAACTTACTGTTTTGTAGAAGATTGAATTCACAGTTTCCTATTTCTTTATATCACCACCATAAGGAAAACCAACTTCCATATTTATGGCATGCTTTTTGTTATGCTCTAGGAGATTTTTTTCTTATTTGTTTCTTCTAATATTTTGTCAGTTGTGCAAAATTATTGCTTTTTATTTCAGAAAAAAGTGAGAAATTCCAACCAGACCACGCGGCTTTGCTGAGTGTCCTCGGGAACGAGGGCGTAGGCCATGCAAGTCGACCAGTTGTTACTCCAGAACGTTCCAAACAATACAACTACCTAGTGAGTTTGCTTTTATATCAGAACTATGTTATTGCTTTTACTGAATCTTTGACCTTAGTCCAAATATTTCCGTCTGAATTTTGTTAGTGGTCAGAAATTTGAAATATTGCACATACTTGTGATTCTTCTTGTTTGCAGCCTCAACGAGTGTCTGTTAAGAAGACTCGACAAAAAGAGGGAACATTCGCAGGTCAGAACTGAAGAAACAATGAAGCAACTTAGAAACAATGAAGTGTTTTTTTTTTTAATGATTTAAGTTCTAGGGTCTCTTTTTCCTCATATTGCATGGAAACTAGTTTGAATTGCACTAATATTGAATCCTTATGGCATCAGATCAGTGCCACTAAATAAACCAGATGTACTCTATAGTTGGATATTTGGTGGCATAAAGAAAGATCTCAGTCAGTTAGATTACAACTTAAAAGTTAATTTATTTTGGTTATTCAAAAAGTGAAACTTGTCCTCTGGATTCTTTGAGCAAAAGGTAAGATATTGGGTCTGTATTTTGCTAATTTGGATGATTATGTTGTGAATCAAATGAATCGTTAACAAGTTTTTGCCAAACTTGATGGCACACGGAAGAGGTAATTCAACATTTTGATCACAGCAGGGATGCATTTAAAGGTTGCAGCACAGTAACGCTCCACAAGTGGAGCTGGAGAAGTGAGACTTTTCCTAGAAGATTAGAAAATTGCAGCAAAAGGCATTTTACAGTATTTACTCATGATGTCAAAGTACAAATGCATGCCATATTGCTTGGATTTGTATTTGCAATACCTTTTGAAATGGACCTCCATTTTACCATAATGCTCTCAGCTGAGTTTTTAATTTCGCTTGTCAGGACCGGTGAGGTCAGTGGCGTTCTCGCCCGACACCGCCGCTCTGTGGAGCATCCTTCAGAACGAAGGCGTGAAGGATGCCATGTCCAGAAATTCAGTGTGTCCACCTGGCAGAGGCACTTCAATCTACACCGTATGAGCACAATACATTTCATGCCGTCTCTGCTCATTCTCATTCCTGTTGCAGTATATCTCCAGGTTCTTTGATTTTTTTTTTTTTGATCATTTGCCTCACTTAATTCTTAACATTTTTAGGCTCAAAGAGTTCCTGTTAAGAAAAGTTGTCCAGATTCAACCAGTTGTACTGTGGGTAAGATGCAGCATTGTTGCGTTGATGCTCCCTCACCATCGGTTTGTCCTGTTCAGCCTGACGTGTCTGAGTTTTCTCTTTTCTCCTCAGCAGCAGAGTTCAAAGAGACGGCAAAGACAAAATGGACTCCACAGAGAGTCCGCAACACCAAACGTCAGCCCATGTCTGCCATGGTCTGTACGCACATACCTCGCCGTGTCGGTCTGGTTGTATTTCAGGAAGCTTCGCCTCACTGTGCTGCTGCTTCTGTTTTCAGAAATGGTATCAATCTCCATGCGGCACCGTTGGACGCGCAAACTGCAAAAGGAACATTCATCCATGTCAGGAGGTAAAACGATCAAATTAATCCTATGTATGAAGCTCCTATAGCAATCAAGATGAGAAAAAGTTGATATTGTTGATTTTTAGAAGAATGCTTTCATAAAAGTTTGGAATGGTTGGATTCTTTATCAGAACAATTTTAAAAATAATAGCGATTCCTGATATTGGTTGTCAAATTTTGGATAATGTGACTAAATCTAGAAATATTGTAACTTTTGATATTTTGGAAACTACAAATAATTACAGTTTTAATTTAAAAAATGAGCTGCGAGATAAAATGAGTTTGATTATCCAGATTCTCTTTTTTTGAAGAATTTATATTTGGAAAAATTCTGATTTCTTGTTTTTTTTTCCCCCGCAATGCACTCCTTGAATTTCCATAGTTCAAAGTGACATCTTCACACCTCAGGCCTAACATCTTAAGTGTGTTTTATAGCTGTTTATTTGAACATTGAATTGAGGAGAACTCACAGAAGGCATGATTAAAATAAAAACCAGTTTTTGAAATGTAGTTTTTTCTAAACAGAAAAAAAAGAAGCAAATTGGTAACTAGTACAATAAAATCTGAGATTTTATTTTCAAGACATGTTGCTCAACACTAATGGAAATAAGTATGAGACAGAGTTCATCTGACTGTTTGTGGTAGGAAGTTGTCCAGAAGTTATTTGACGATCCAGAAGATGAACGGGTCACAGCTGGGACAGACGACAATCCCTCAGCAAAACCATCCTCCTCTGTATGAAATTAATTTCACATTCAAAGTCGACATCCTGTGCATTTAAATCAAAGGTTTAACTCATTTTGTTTTCGCTTCTTCAGAAAATATCTCCCAGAGAGGAGAAAGCGGAGACAAGGAGGTGTAATGGTGACGTGGAGGAGATGAAGACTTTCATCCACGCTCCACCAAGAGAGTCTGTCATTTTTTTCTCGACTGCTAAAAAGTTGATCAGAGCGCCGCGGTTTGAGAACCAGGAAGACTCGGCCCAGCGGGATCAAGTTTTATCAGTACAGAAGTTCACAACTGCACAGAGCGACGTGTTGGAGCCGACTCACCGGAGCAACTCTGTCGTTCAGCGACTGCACAGTGGTACCACTGACGCTGCTTTCACCTCATAAAGATTCTTAATGCCTAATGTTGAGAGCTCAACATGTTTTTTCTCTTTGTTTTTACCCTCTGATAGATCTTGTCACTCAGAAGCCTTGCTCTCTGAATCTTGCAGTGGCCATGTTGCGAAAGCGCTTTCCTCCTCTGGAGGAGTTGCGACTGGATGAGGAGGTCGCGACCTACACCTCTGTGTCTGTCCCGGCTTCTTCCGGGTTTGTCCATCCTCGCTGTGGAAACCCGCTGGCCTCCGTTTTGCACTTTGAGGAGTCAATGGTGAGCATATGACTGGATGGATGACTGTTTAAACTGTGTTTACTACCATTTTTGGTGGTATTAAAGTGATGTAGTAAAGTCTCCTGAGATTGTAGTAAGAAAAAAATTAATTAAAGGTGAAAACTTTTTTTAGCATTTTACTGATAAAAAATGCTAATTGCTTTGTAGATTCAAAGCAATTTGAAAGTCTCCCAGATTAGGTTTTGACACATTTAGGCTCAATGGAAAGTTGTGATAATAATGGAATAAAAGCTTCTTAGACAGCAATACACAATCCAAATAAGTACTTTATAGCATTCAAGTTATTTGGCAGCTTTTTTTACCACCGTATTATCAGTGTCATCCTGTAAACACACAGCTGATGCTTTTCTTATCTTTCCTGCTGCTTTAATGTAAGCTTGATCTAACACATGCATTCTTAAGTTATTTCTAGAAATGCATACCTATTAAATGTTCGCATTCCTTGTCGACAGACATGCAAATATTAAATATCTGCATGTTTTCTTTTTGTTTTTCTAGAGATTTGTCCCGATTGACTCGCAGCATGAGGGATGACCTGCATTCTGACAACACTATGAAAACTTAGCAACTCTGCAATTGTTTGGTTTTTGGACGATTTTATTGGTATTATTAAAGCTAATAAAAAAATGTGACATTTTTTGATCATTATTACTAGTCAATTGTTAAATTTGTGTATGGATGTTATAATAAAATAGATTTTTTTTTTACTTTTGGAACATGTTTTAATTTCCATCCCTTTGTTGATTTGTTCACTTCGATTCAACTGCTAAAAATATAATTTGCATCGCAGAAAATGCCAATTTATCTTTCTATAACTAAAACCTTAAAAGTAAGAGACTTGGACATTCACTCCAATGTAATGCATTTCTCTTTCTACTCTTATGAAGTTATATGATATGGCATATTGTCTTGCAGTCCACAGGTTGCAAATGGGTCAGGCAGGGTTCAAACCTTTTTTTTTGGCACATTACAGGGCGAACATGCAGCGTCATGTGATGGAGTACCATGCAGATCAGACGAGGGATGAATGAGCTGAAACCTGATGGACAGACATATTCAGCTAGAAACCAAACATCCTTGATATGTTTAAAAACAAGTGATTTATGTTTACTATTATGAGGATTTGGATATTTTTTGATCTGACATGTTTCAGACTGAGTTGACATCTTCTTTTTTTCCTTCCAAACTAGAAAAGTTTTTGCTTGGAAAGAGTTTTTTCCCTTTTAATGTACAGAATTTGTTAGTGTTTGCCTAAAATGCCTTAAACACAGAACTAAAA
This sequence comes from Micropoecilia bifurca, assembly GCA_903067075.1. Taxonomy (NCBI): domain Eukaryota; kingdom Metazoa; phylum Chordata; class Actinopteri; order Cyprinodontiformes; family Poeciliidae; genus Micropoecilia; species Micropoecilia bifurca. The sequence goes on along the minus strand of CAEGAF010089043.1, from coordinate 4,648 downwards.
GGGGTTATTTTTCAAATCTCAATGTCTTTTTGGAACATTTTAATGCTTGTATTTTAGTTTTGAACCATTTTTAGGGCTTCAGTTTATATAACTACTCGCAACAAATGTGATCTGAAGGCCTTGTGCAAAACAAGGTTCCCATTTAGATACGGTTCCACAGAATCCACCTTTATCCATGTTTGGTTTGTTTCTGTATCAAGTTATTTATGCTGCAACAATCCCTCTTTCTGAGCAAGTACAGGGTGACAGTGGAGAGGCTCCATTCCCTTTGAATTTAAACTAGGCTCAGTGTGAGGAGACATCTGGTAGCAGTGCCCAAGTCGAGCTGGATCAAATGTATAGCTTATCCTTATGTAGAGCTGGCATAAAATACTGCTATTGATTAGGTTAGGGTTACTGACTTCAACATCCCTGTTTTAGAGGCACGAGACGGAGCAAAATTTAGGATGTCGACACCATCCAATTGATCCGAATCTGAGTCACCCTGCTTTTGCTAGTTCGAGCGGCTTGTTGCTAGCAATCATTTTATATAATTGCTTTTAAATCCATCAAACCATCTGCTACAGGAGTTACAGTAAGTTGTAAGAGATAAAGACTTATTTGTTGAGATCACTATTAAATACCGAAACGGCTTGTCATACTTGCGAAGGACGTGAAGGTAATGACGTAACTCCAAGCTGGCTCGCTAATTTATGGCGGTTACGTCGAAAAGCTAAGAAAGTCGCAAGTAAGTTAAAAATGGTCCGAGCGTGCTAAAAGGTTTCTGAATATGTTAGAAGAAATTGAACATTTTTAAGAGGTTCGAAGTTTTTTTTTTGTTGGTTTTTTTGGTGGGGGAAGGAAAGGATAAATGTCTTTAACGTTTGAAACCAACAGCATGAACTGAAAAAGAAGTTTGTCCCACCAAAACTATGGATTTTCCTCCTCAGTCTAAACAAAGTCTGGTCACCATCAGAGTTGAAAGAAAAAAAATTCAGATAAAGAAATTGAAGCTGTTCATTTCAGCCGCTTACATTTATCACTGGCATATGCATGGGGAAGAAAGGTATTAGACTTCACTGGGTCGTGACTACTTCTCTCTTTTTTTGGCAATCTGTCCCATTGCAGATCTGTAAACGTGCAAGTTTGGAAATGCTTTCATAACCTTTTCTGGACCCGCTTCCAACACCACCTTTATGTTGACCAGTACAAGCTGATGAGACAAATTATTGAACCTTTTCTGATGTCATCAATTTAAATACACACCAAACAAAATTAACAGTTTTTCCTTTAGTCAGTGTTTTATGAGATCCTGCAATAATTCACATTTCATTTCTCACTTTTCTTTTTACATTTATGAGAGAAAAATAAATCAATCTCTGAATGCTATCTTTAATTTCTTTAGACTACTATATTAATGGAAAATACGTCATCATGAAGTCCATTATTGCTCTGTGATCTTTGTCTGTGTGTAGCTGCCCTCTGTGGTCCTACTTATATTTAGTTTGGCTGTATGAGTGAGTAAGTGGTGAAGGTCTCAGAGGGAGGGGGGCAAGAATAGAACTGGTATTCTATAAAGCCTGAGCCGTCTCTCGTGACTCCCCTGAGAAGCAGAGAGTTTAAGAAGAACGATTCCGGTTTTTTCCTCCTCATCCTTCCACCCCTTCTCCTAGCACACCCGTCTTTCTGTGAAACATGTCCACGGGCCTTCATACCACCATGGATCCAACCAAGATGGGCGTTGGACGGTCCATAGCTGTGCTGACGTCAGGAGGAGACGCTCAAGGTGAATAGTAAAATTCTCATATTATTTTCAACTTTGTAATGAACTAATAAAACACTAAATTAGTGCATAGGAACTCAAACAGCATATTCCTTTGTATTGTTGTGTGTGAGAGGAAATCTGAAACCAAGTCTCTTGTTTTGGAGGCAAATTATTAAAGCCGATATCTTAAGGCACTTGTGTGCAATTTATAACAAATGACTGATTTACATGGATATTTAGCTGCAAAAGCTGCTTGAAAACATGAGGATTAATAAACTATTATGTCACCATTTTCAAAGATTGTTCTATCTTGTTTTAAATTGAAATCGTAAAACGAGTTGCTGCATTAACTTGCACTTTATTTGGATTATTTTCTTTCCGCATCTGCCCAAAACTAACTCAACTGCCTGATGTTTTATTGTTCTTGATTTCACCACCCATCAGTCTTTTTTGTGTTTATTCGCCTGCTTTGGCCCACATCAGTTTCCTTATTTTTCACCCCTTTGGGGCTAATTTTAGTGGCGTTGACCTTTTTCTGGTATGGAGAAAAGAAACGCCCTCTGATCCTTCAGCTGCTGTCTGCTGTAACAAGAGCCGCCACATGCCGCATTGCTTTTTCACAACACAAACTCTCACAGTGGCCTTTGGCGCAACAACATCCAGGGGATGGACGCCGCACATGACTTGGGAGTCCCTTGAACCACCCTCCTGTTCTTTGATCCTAGGCTATTTTTTGTCTCTTGAGGTGCCAAGATGAAGGTTAACGTGCTTAAAGGTCAAGATCAGGCTGAGATTTTGCAGCGTTTAGCTTGAGGGAGAATCGGCGTTGTGAATTAAACAAGCATCACAGATGAAACTGTTTGTGGCTCTCAGGTATGAACGCTGCTGTGAGAGCCACAGTCAGAGTGGGTCTCTACACCGGAGCCAAAGTCTTCTTTGTTCATGAGGTATGCTCTTTCTGGTTACCGTGTGTCAAACAAACACTGAGGTGTGTGTTTTCTATATAAAAAAATAACAGTTTAAGTGGGATGCAGGGTTACCAAGGCCTGGTGGATGGAGGGGATCATATCCGGCCAGCAACATGGGAGACCGTGTCCATGATGCTTCAGCTGGTGAGTGATGAGCAGCAACGTCACTTTATGCAAAGTTAATTGAAGGTTTAGATAAGAATGGAGAAAATAAATGGAGTAAATATTTTCAGGCTTTTTATTAGGCCTGTCAAGGAACTTTGCTGCATGATAAATTGTACCAGAAGTTATTGTGATAAACGATAATATTTATTGCTTAGAGACTAGTTGAAGTAGTCCTATGGAAATTGCATAATCATGCAAGTACACCCTCTCAAAGATCAATGTAATTTATATTTCTAATAAGGATTTAACATTGCAACTAGAAGAAATTTTAAATATCCAAAATAAATATACAAAACAACTGAATTGATAAATAAAATAGATACGAAAGTCTCTGCAACAGAATTGCCCATCAAAAAGACAGGCTTATCCAATTCATCTGTCTGCCCATCCAAATTCACTGTGTTTTTTAGTGGCCATAAAAGGCTATGGATTAAAACACCATTTTACATTGCAGCTTGTGGAGAATTGATATTGACCAAAACGTTCTGACCCAGGTTACTCCCAGTTATTGTCTGTTGTTGGCATACACTCCACTTGCTAAGTGAGCAAACGACACGCTGCCTGTCACCAATCCCTTTATTCTTCCTGCACAGTTGAAAGAAAAACATTTTGAGATAACACGCAGAGCTCACCGTCTTTGAGGAAACCTAGAATCTAAGACCATTTGTAAAGCATGGCGGTGGTAGAGTGATGATACGGGTTTGTTGTACAGTCTTGGGACCTAAGCAATTCCTCTCTATATCAAAGCTTTGTTAGAGATTTGTAATTTTTTTCTAGTATCCTAATTTATGGTCCTAAATGGTTATGCAGCCGGACAGTGACTGCAGAACAGGAGGAGGTCTGCAACCGAGTGCCAGAAAAAAGTCCAGCTATCTGACCTGACCTTTTAGCTGCTCCAGCTGAGAGGCTTTTGAACTTGATACTCAGATTCTGTGCGACTGTGAAGGTCCGATGAGAACGGGCTGTCGAATGGATGTGACGGGTTGCCTTCAAACTTAAATCGTCGTTGGCCCACAAACCACGTGGCATCACTAGCTTTGGATTTTTGATTGCAAATGTCAGTGTGAAAGTCACAACAAAGCAGGTTCTTTCTGTGTCAGGGTGGCACCGTCATCGGCAGCGCCCGCTGCAAAGACTTCATGTGCAGAGAGGGCCGTATGAAGGCAGCCTGCAACCTGGTGAAGCTCGGCATCACCAACCTGTGTGTGATTGGGGGAGACGGCAGTCTGACCGGAGCCAACCAGTTCAGGACGGACTGGGGCGGCCTGTTGGCTGACCTGGTCAAAGATGGTAAATAAATAAATAAACTGGTAGGATCTGATACGATCTGCAAGACTGTCGTATTCAGACAGCAAACGTTACGATCAGTGTTTTTCTTTTCTTAAGGGAAGATTACACAGGAGGAAGCCAAGAAGTCGTCCCACCTGAACATTGTCGGCATGGTTGGCTCCATCGACAACGACTTCTGTGGCACCGACATGACCATCGGCACTGACTCAGCCCTCCATCGCATCATCGAGGTGGTGGACGCCATCACTACAACTGCACAGAGGTTCAGACAGGCTTATGCAACTTTGCTTTTTTTTTAAGAAGCGAGAACCAGAAAATTAAATCCGCACCTCTCAAGGAATATAATTACAAAGCAGTATTTCCTTTTAGATCTCAAGTGAGAGAAAATTAGAAGTGGCTGGACATCTTTTAATGAAAGATGTAATTTTTTTTATCCCAACATTATTATTTTATATATAATAATGTTTTATATATAATAATG
>CAEGAF010088994.1:0-21838 GCA_903067075.1 Micropoecilia bifurca | reverse complement strand
TTATAAATGAGACAATGTTTCTCCATCTGAACAATTTAACACCGGAAAATAGTGGGAACTACAGCTGTCAGTGCTCACGTCCTGGTGGAACATTTACTCTACAGCTCGACATCACTGTGGAAGGTAAGGAATAGATTTATTTTGTTTAAAAACAATAAGTTTTTGTCTACCATAAAGCAGATTTACCATAATGAAACTAATAAAATAAATGCAGAGGAAAAATGTATATTCTTGTTGAAATAGCTGTTGAAACAGCTTCAAATGTCAGTGTTTTATTTGGGATTTTAAGTGAAGGTCACCCCCATTTAAATAGTGGAAATGTGTAAATTGGAAACTAACCCATTTTTAGCTTACACTGCCCATCATCCTAAATGTGGTAAATATGGTAGCGGCAGCATCATGCTTTTCTTCCCTGGAAGTAAATACAGAACTATCCCACTATGAAATCTGTAAGAAGCTGCAGAACAGTTCAGTCTAGGGTTGGTGGTTCACAGTTTAACAGAACATCAATTCAAATCAAGCAGAAAAACATTAAAGTAGTTTAAAGCGTAGTCATGTGGTAGAATGACCCAGTCAAAGTCTATCCTATCTGACTGACCTTGAGCAATTTTGCAAAGAGAACCAGAATTAAAATTTCAATCTCCAGATATAGAAGGCCAGTAGAAACACAAGGTGGTTCGAGTTTTAACTCGGATGTGCTAAAACAAATCCAGCCACTTTCCATTTTAGAAGTTTTTAAAACCATGTTGACTTTTTCTTGTACTTAATGATTATGTACTTGTTTGTACACCTAAGGTCCCAATAAAGTCCATTGAAATGTGTCAAAGTTATTAAAATGTTAAAAGAATAGAAATGATAGATGTTGACATCTTCGACAATATTTATTTATTTATTTATTTAGATGACGAAGACACCATCCCTCCTTCAGAAACAACTTTCCCTACAACTCTAATTACTTTATTTGGAGTTTGTGGATTGATCATCATCATTCTATTGGGAGTCATTTCTGGATGTATCTGCAGGAACAAATGTCACAGGTAGATGAGTATGGTTTTTCTCAAAGGTTCATCCTTCATGTTAGTATTATTAATTACTGTACATTTTGAAATTATAGCATATAAGGGCAGCAGTTCCCAAATTTATCAGCTTCCCTCCTCCAAGATAATAATGAAAAGAAACTTGGGAGCCTGACTGTTAGCTGAGGGACAAGCAGTAATTTCCAGTAATACTGGAAATGTCCCAGTTTTTGCCGTAGTTCGGACTTAACAACAACGACCTTCTCCTGATATTCTAACGGTTTTGGTTCAAACCTTTGGAAACAATTTTCTGCATCAGTATCAATGATTTAATCTCCAGTGCTGCTGATCTGCCTTCAGTGATACCACAAGGCTCCGTTCTTGGGACCTTGTGATTCCTCACAGTGAGGTCCTGTCTATTCTGTCTACATGAAACCTTCAAAGTCTAATCTACACTTTAATAATTGTGCCTTTTTCATTGAGGCGTCTCGTAGCATTGAGGTATAGCGGGCGCCTCATAAACGGAGGTTATAGTTGTTGAAACAACCATTTTGGGTTCGATTTCTGACCTTGAGACCTTTGCTGCAAGTCTTCCCCCTTCTCTCTCTTTGCCTGGTGACCATCAATAAACGTCTCTAGTGCCTTAAAAATCATTTTTAAAAACATATTTACTTTCATCCTTATTCGGATAACATCAGGTTAATTCACCACTAAAAGTTCGTCACTCGATGCTTTTCCAACTTTTCCTTAATTGTGTGGTTGAAATTCGAAGATACATGGCCTCGAATCATCAGAATTTGAATGAGAATAAGACTTAAATTATGTTGTTTGGCCAAATGACACCTGCAGCATCCCTGGTCTTGCTTTATTTCTTTAATCTAGTTTGAGTAAATCATTATTTCATTATTAAATTTAATAGTCGGATAACCAGCGTGGGAAAAATCCTGCTTTTTTTCACTTGTAAAGCTTATCAAAACACAATCTTAAAGTGTTAATCTATAGTTTTGATCTTTGTAAGTACCACAAATCTGTTCTCAAACTGTTTTTTTTGTATGATTGTTGTCTTTTTGTGATATTATCTTTAGACATAGTATTCCCTCAAATTTTTATGCAGATGACAGCCATGTTTATTATCTAGTCAGATATATTATCCTCTTTCCAACCTTTTATTGACTTCCTGACAAACATAAATCTACACACTCAGTTTAAGATTCTCATTTTAAGCATCCTTAATATTTAGCTTAAATTTTTCTAGAATGATCCACCGTTTCATTTGCTAAAGTTGTGAGATCTGTTTCTTTAACATGCTCAAAATCAGCAAATCAAACTCAAAGGTGAAACTTTTTTCTGCTCCAGGTTCAAAACTGAGGACGGTTTTTCTGTTGCCCTTTAAGTGGGCGCATTTATTTACTCTTCAAAAACACATAGTTACTGTTGACTTTCTACCCAGTGTGTGTTGCTTGTTTGTACCATATCAAAGGTTATCTTGTTTATGGCAACAATTTTATTCATATTATTACACTAACAGTCTCTCATTGGTTTTAGCTCAGTCTTGATATAGTTTTATAAATTAAGTTGTGCAAAATAGTAAGGTATAATTTACCAGCATATTGTTTTTAATCTATCTGCTCATAATGCAGATGAAGTCAAATTGATGATTGTGGTTTTATGCAGTTTATGGGAAGGCAGGATGTTCATGTTTGACACATGGCACACTTCTCAATGACGGCAAATCAAACACACTTTACCCTCTTAAGCAGGCGTCCTGCTTCAGCAGCAGGTAAGGTAAGGAGGGGAAAGTTTGAACAAACCGCAGAACCAAGAACACAAAAAAAATGTTCAAGATGTTGATCTGAGTGCAGAACACAGATTCGACCCATTGAGTTTTATTTGTCTCCACAAGCACATCCACGTTTGTACGGAACTTAATGTTTTGACTGGAAATTGCCAAATGTACAATTTGTGATGAATAACTTTTGTTTGTCAAATAGAAGAAGAAGGAGACATGAAGTGACCATAGCGCCTCATCCAAACACGGTACATTACATTGTAAATAATGACACTTAATGCAGTTTTTCCCATCGCTTACTTTACTCTGAAATACATTTTTTTATAATCTTGATTGCTCTCTTGCAGGAAGTGCAGGACATTGAGCCGTACAGCGTCTACAGAGAGAATGAACTTTATTTAACGTCTGTAATTCACACCAGCCTGTCTACAAATAATCTGATTGTGATTGGGATGGATAATCCAAGCTCAGGGAGACCTCTATAGACAGTTTATGATTTTATTCATGTTTTCTATGGAGCACTGCAACTGGCTGTATTTTAACATCTGTGCATTTTGTTTAAAACATATTTTCTAAAAATTAAGTGTTTTTCCACGTTAAAGTAAAGAGAAGACCAGAATAATGTTGAATTTAAACAAGAACCATGTTCTCTTTCTCCCCCACAGTCTTCTCGACTCGACATGCTATAATGTAATGGGTGAGGGGTGAGTTTGGGTGTTTCGGGTCGTTTGAACATCGACCACTCACTCAGGCAGCAGCAGGTCGAAGCGAAGCTTTAAGGCTGACCAACAAATTCTCAACATATTCTTTCTTCCTGTATGAACTTCCTGTTTTCAGCCGCACAGGCCGCATGGCCTCGTCGCCTGCTGGTGTGAAACTGGAGGTGTAACCCTTCCACACGTCAACTGCAGTGTGCAAATCTTTATGCAAAGATTACTCTGCAAACAACACCACATTGACTTTATTGCATAAACGTGTTAACTTCTTATCTCTCTTCTTAATTAACTTTACTCTCCTGTTATTTATTTGTATTGGTTACAATGAGGAAACTCAAAAGATGTAAATATGTAGGGAAAAATAGAATTATATTAAAATGTTTTTTTATTTACCGTATGCTCTTATATGTGTGTATTCATTGCATTAAGCTTTTTCTTTTAAATGTCATTCAAACATGGATTTAAATTATTCTTCCAATATGGATCTACTTTAAATCCTCACTTCAGTCTGTTCTATCATCTATAAGCTGGTGATAATTGATCTATTTTTGTCATATTTACTAGAGATGAGGATTTGATTCTTAGATACTGTTAAAAAAATCAAAAGTTGAAGCTAGAGTCTTTAGAGGAAGAGTCCAAGTCGAGTCAAAAATCTTCTGTGCAACTAGAGTGTTTAAGAATCAGGAGGAAAGTAGATTATTTGAGTAAATGATTAATGCTTAATAATTCATGTTTCTGGAGAGCATGTGCTCTTCAAAGGAGCACTAGGTTAGTTTGTTTAAAGTCGACCATCTTGTGGCGTTTACAGTAAGCAGACCACAGACCACAGTTCGGACTGAGATGTGCATATATTTTCCTGTTAAAGGTTGTCTTGATGTGGACTTAATGCTGTAATGCAACAATCAGCTTGAGAAGAAATGAAGAGTAACTACATGTTTGGTCTCAAGATGAAACTTAAGTTTCAACCAAGAAAATCTGATCTTCAAAGGGTAATTTTCAGGCCACAACAAAAAGATACTAAAACTAAATATTTTGTGTATTGTACACAATTTTTTTAATCAGGATTGTACAATATTTACAAATATTTGCACAGATATTCAGATTTTTTTGTAAAATTTAGCAGTTTTGTGTATAACTGGCAGTATCATCTGCATACATGTTGACATTGTCTGGGAATAACTAGACAATCATCAACAAAAGATATAAAGACAGCTGGTCCAAAAAGGGGTCCTTGTGGGACCCCTAGAGGATAAGAAAGAGTATAAAATACAACTTTGTGAATTGGTTGGAAATGCTTAGATTTTTCTGTGTATTACTTGTAAAATTAATGGTAGGACAAGTCTAAATGTATTTGACTTGTCAAATACATTTAGACTTGTTTGAAAATACCCGAAACTGTCAATAATTTCAGTCTATAGTTTCATGTTGGTAATTATTGTGAGGTGAAAATAAACTTACAGTAACTCACTTCTATGTGCTCCAATACCTTTCTGATGACAATTTACCTGTTGATCAATTCAATTGGTTTCAAAACTGCTTTATTGATCCCAAAGGGGGAAATTAAATTGATGTTTAGTAGAAACTAATCAGGTGAAAACAGTTCAGTGTCAAATTTGGTGGAACTCATAAACAAAGCAGCTATAGTCCTGTAGTTGCACTTCCCTTTCTGTTTTTTGACAAACAGAGAATTGGTGGTTTATGTTGTGACAACCCAACACAACGAACATACAAAAAAATCACTGTTGCTTGGACATCATGATCATTGTGGAAATATTTAAGCTGCATTTTTTGCTACTTATTCCATCGTCCATCTTTCTTTTGGACAGTGAAGGTAACGTAAAGATAACATGTATTTACGGGGTTTTTTTACATTTTAATGTAAATGCCATATAAACTAGTCAGGAGTTCGGACATTCATTGATTTTCCTTTATTTTCCAACAACTTTCAGGAATTTTTCAGTCATTGATGGCAGCTCAATGTTCTCTCATTAAGCTTCATGATTTAATCAGCTGATATGGTTTAAAAACCTTGTCGAGACTTGAATGTCTCGTCCCCTTAATTAGTTTAATGTGGAAGTTGTGTTCAGAGTTGGAGTTGGTATTTTTAAGGATCTTCAAATCAATGTGCATTTTGTATTTTTTATTACAAAGTCCCACATTTGTTTCTTGACAGTCTAAATGTTTGCGGTATGGAAAATACAGGTAAAATAATTGAGGGGAAAAAAACAGAGTAAGTGTAAACTTCTAACTTTCTTTATTCTGGCATTTACCAAATGTTCTCTAATCCTCAAATATTTAACAAAAGCTCACATACTTGTGTGTGTGTGTGTGTGTGTGTGTGTGTGTGTGTGTGTGTGTGTGTGTGTGTGTGTGTGTGTGTGTGTGTGTGTGTATATATATATATATATATTGTGTGTGTGTAAAAACAAGACTCCATTTCTTATTCATTGTACTTTCCTGCTTTCAGTGACTCTTGTAAAAACAATCGGGAGAGAATCTGATTTCACTCCGATCTGCACAAATGAAACGTCAAATCTCATCATAATGATCATTTGTAAGATCAGAACAGAGAGGAACAATGGAGAGCAGTGCAGTCTGCTGTACAAGGATGGAGGTGACTTTGTTCATGAATGTGACTCCAGGTTCTCACTGAAAACCAGGAATCAAACTGTGTTTCTGCACCTGACCAGTTTAACACCAGCTGATAGTGGAAACTACTCCTGTGAATGTTCTAATCTTGATGGACCATATTTTCTCCATCTCAGCATCACAGTCAATGGTGAGCACACATCCATATATGTTCCATCAAACTTATAGTAACAATATATTCTCTAACAATGTCTGTTTTATTTCTAAAAGACTCAAATTCTGATGAGAATCTATCAGATGAAGTTTGGAGCCAGTCTACAGGAGTGACTCTTCCTTTTGCTTTGACTGCTGCAGGTTTCTTAATTATCATAGTTTCAGTTATTCTGGGATTTATTCACAGAAGACGCACACATCGGTGAGAAACTAATGCAATATTCATAGTTTCGTTACCTAAATTCAAACTTCACAGCTGAAGCTGCAGATTTAAAATTTCACTTACGGTCTTTATCTGCGTCTTCAAAATGATTATTCCATTATCTTATACCTAAACGATTGTTTCTTGAACATGTTTGCTTAAACTCTGCCTCAAAATGTTATTTTAAACTTTCACACTAATCTGGAGTTCAATTCATATTTAAAGCGCCTGTTTAAGATCTGAAACATCCGGATCGTCTGTACATGGACAAGCTGCCGCTGTAGTGAGTAAATATCTATATTTTATAATATAGATATCAGATTGTCATAAAGAAGACTAGAAAATACAGGAAGAACATGTTTTTCCTTTATTCTGTAAAGAAAACGTCCCAAAACTTTACTTCTAACTATTTTTTGCATATCATTTTAGATATTACATCCATTCATCCAGTGGTTTTTAATATCAGCCATAATGGCAGACACACAGTACCACAAAGTAACATTACAAACACTAGATGGCGCAATACTTACCTAAATAATACTTAAATATCACAAGATGGCACTGTTGCGCTTAGAGAGAAAATCTCTAAGGAACCAAACTATGCAAACAAACTCTGATCTTTTTTGCATTTAAACTGTGAGAAACAACAGCTCAAATGTGAAGAAGACAAAAATCGATAAACTGAATGATTTAATGTGTTACTGTTAAAGCCTGTCTTTAATTAAAGAGATTTAAGAGTTCTTGAAACGTCTTCTCCCAGTGAAACATCAAAGATTCAAATGATGTTTCACTTGACTTAGGTTCTTTGTGTGAAGATTTTTACTATAAACTTTTGTCTTTTATTGTTTAGGATGAAGATAACTCAGATGAGCTGTACTCAAGCCTCCAACAACAAACCAGAGACATTTACCAAACTGTCTCCTCGAGTCCCCATCAGTATAACACTGAAACCAAAGTCACTGATGAGCTGGAAAATCTGGAAATGAACAGAAATTGTAACATTTATGAAAACATTTTGAACTGAAAATCTGTTTTGATAAACACAACTAATTTCCTAATTTTGTTGTGCTGTGATAGACCAACATGCATCATGTTGAAGGTCAGTGTTTTTACCTAGTGATGATGACTGGCTTGTTTATTACCATGCTGACAAAATAACATGTTATTATATTAAATCACAACCTTTCTGTTTGTTTGCATGTAGATCTTAACAGAAATCTATTTTATTTTTTCATTTAACATTTTTTAATTTCTACTTGATTATGCTTTTATGTCATGTTTCTATCACATCTGATGTTTTTCATATGTTCACTTGATTTTCCTTTAAATGGCTCTAATTTTACAAATGATATATAAATAAATCAACTTCACCTTTGAAAATGATGGACACTGTTTCTGCTATATAGCACAATAATTCATAACAGGATCTGATTTCTGTGTTTGTTTAGTTCTGTTGTCTATATAATTTGATTCTGGCTGTCTGAGCAAAAACCTTAATATCCAGTTATCAAGATGTTAAGAATTTACTGTCATAGGAGCAGTAATTAAAGTAGTATATATATACAGAGCACCTGGCATAGAGTAGCAAGAAAAAAAAGCAAGAAAAAAAGAACTCAAAGAGCAGTTATATGGAGATTTGACAGGGATGAGGAGAAAGTTAAAGCTCTTAGTGTGACATGTCTGAGCCCTGACATCACACACTTTTATGAATGCAAATGGCAAAATGAATCAAAATTTACTGTGACCTGAATTATGAGACTTAAAAATATAACCATAAACAAACTGGAAGACGACAGTTAGCCAGTTGTTTCTTTCAGTATGTAAAGCTTTGATAAACCTTCATTAATTATTGCATTTTTCTGCCTGGTTGCGAACATGAACACGTGAAAGTGTTGCATGAAGAAGCAACGCGGGTCCTAACCTACATAAAGCGTGACCTTTATTCTTTTTACGGCTCACATTCAAGTTTATAAAAGTGTGAAGACCACAAAGCAAACATGACATTTAGATCTCCTAACCCCATATTGTTACAAAAAAACAAGCAGGAAGTCCTGCTTGACATCAAAACATGCTGATAAAGCTTTAATATAATATGTTAGAGCACAGAAAAATACAATAACAGTTAATACCAATAGTAGTTGATTATTAGGCTTTTAAGCAAACTAACATTACGAACTGTCATTTTAATAGTGCAGAGATCATTCCTGTTTGTGTTGTCTGTTGTTTCAAAGAAAGACCGTCATGCAGGCGCATTTCCTTTTGAAAAAAAAAAAAAAGAAAGTCACATCCTTTTGTGCCGTTGTAAGAGATGAGAATTTGTGGTTTGTGTCGCCCAAAAAGATTTAAAGGACAGTTCAGGCAGCGTCTGTTCAGTGCAGCAGCTGATTTCGCTGCAATAAGCAGGTTAGATGGATGCAGTGAGATTCAGCCTTTTACTGCTTCTGCCATGTTTTGGTTGCCATCTGGAATCTGAAGGTAACTTAAAAATTTAATTGTCTATGAATTTAATTTTGAACGTTTTTTTTTTTTTATCAATTAGAGGCCTTCACTTTCTCTTTAATTTAATTGTACTTAGATCTGATTTACTTTCAATTTGTCTGTTTCATAAATCAGACTGTTTCTTATTCATTGTCCGTGATTGGTTTCAGTGACTCTTGTTAAAACAATTGGGAAAGAATCTGATTTTACTCCAATCTGCACCAACGAAACATCAAATGTCATCATAATGATCGTGTGTAGGATCAGAATTGAGAGGAACAATGGAGAGCAGTGCAGTCTGCTGTACAAGGATGGAGGTGACTTTGTTCATGAATGTGACTCCAGGTTCTCACTGAAAACCAGGAATCAAACTGTGTTTCTGCACCTGACCAGTTTAACACCAGCTGATAGTGGAAACTACTCTTGTGAATGTTCAAACCTTGATGGATCATATTTTCTCCATCTCAGAGTCATAGTTAATGGTGAGCACATTTCCATGTTTGTTCTATAAACTTACAGTAACAATATATTCTCTAACAATCTTTGTTTTATTTCTAAAAGACTCAAATTCTAATGAGAATCTATCAGATGAAGTTTGGAGCCAATCTACAGGAGTGACTCGTCTTTCTGCTTTGACTGCTACAGTTCTTCTATTTTTCGTAATTTTAGTTATTCTGGGATTTATTCACAGAAGACGCCCACGTCGGTGAGAAACTAATGCAATAATTTTTATTGTATTTACACTAAGCAATATTTTTATAAAAAGAAATGTACCTTTACTATAAATAAATAAAGAATCAGGCTAGTGTTACGCTGCTTTATTTCCCAACAGAGAACAACCGGAGTCGCCCATTCATCATCTAGAGGATGTAATTTAAATTTAAAAAAATTATGCATTTTATTATATCCACACATGCACATTTTTAAGCTTATTCTTCCACATTTTGTTCTGCAGGATGTGACTGAAATCGAGCCGTACAGCTCCTACCGTCAGAAGAAAAATTCGCTTTATTCAACATAATGTACAGCTGTCAAATTAATTCTGACTCCACAAATATCTGCTTATTGGACAAGTTTTTTTTTCTTTCGTATTTCAGATAATTTCCTTCTGATTTATTGCCATATTCAGTTAATTTCCCATGTTCATTAATGTTGTTGTCATATAAGTTAATTTGGTTTTAGCTTCTTGTATTAGGTTTTTTGTGAATTGGGTTTATTTCTCTGAGATCTCTGTTGATCATTTTCACTTAGCTTGTTTTTTCTCTGACTTTTAGTTGATCTTCTTGGACTCTCTCTCTGTTTATCTGTCTTCTCTCTGCCTCAGCTGTCATTTTATATATATATATATATATATATATATATATATATAGATCTTTCAACATGTTTCCAGAAACTTCGGCATGATGTCATTTTTCCATAGACGTCCAAAAACAAATAAGCAAACAAAGAAAAGTTGTCATTTTTGGTTATTTGGAGAAAAAAAAATCTCCACAACGCTCAACACAATTTCAACATTGTTTTCATTGTACTTCTTGCTGTTTGTTAATATTTGCATTGTGTAAAATTAGCGTTTAACATTGCTTGTTTTTATTTAGTGTAGAAAAACACATTGAAAACTTTTTGAACTGATCAATGCCATATGAAATTAAAAAAAAATTAAGAATCAGGCTTAGTTGGACCATGATCAGCCTTAACCACCTTCAAACCACATTTAGACATCAGTAGATGACTTGATGGGACATGATTTCATCTTTCCCTTTTTAACCATGTTGTTTAGACACAACAACTAGAGCAAGGTGTTTTATAGCTACTTGACAAAAGCTCCACATTATAAACGTCTTTTAAGTTTTTTCTTTAAAATCAAAAAATGTTGGAGCACTAAGTAAATCAAATTTCAGAAAACTATTATTAATCTTGAAAATATCTGTCCTCTTCCCATCACACTTCCTGACCTGGTGGTTTGTTTCTGTCTCACCTTCATCTGTCCTAAAATAATCCTCCTGCTCATATTTTCTACTGCATATTTTTGTTCTTGTATAATTTAATAATTCTGTAAAGAAAAAATACAGCTATTTAGAAATATCTATTTATAACATAAAGATGGAAAATAAAAATATTCCTATTGTACTGCAAAAAAAGGTTTTAGTGTGAGTTTATTTTTTTCTACAGGACTCGTAACCTTTTTCTCTTTCCAGCTACTATTCAAGATTACAAATATGTGAAGACCACAAAGCAAACATGACATTTAGTTCTTCAGGTTTGCTAACCAGCTATTTTGCAGAAAATAAGGCAGGAAGTCCCATCTACCATGACAACATGCTGTCATGCTACCAGCTCTGTTGTAATCAATGAGGGGACAGTACATTAAATACATTTCTTTAATGGTTCATATATGTAGTAACTTGAATTTTAAGCAAACTTTTGACCCTTCATGTCATTTAAACTGTAATGTGCAGAGATCAATCTGGTTTGTGTTCTGTTGTTTCAAAGTGAAGCCGTCATGTAGACGCGTTTCCCTTTCAGAAAAAGTGTCACATCCTCTTGAACCACTTTGAGAGATGAGAATTTGTGGTTTGAGTCGCCCAATAAATGTTCAGAGGACAGTTGAGACGGCCTCTGTTCAGTGCAGCAGCAGATGTTGCATCGATAAGCAGGTTAGATGGATGCAGTGAGATTCAGCATTTTACTGCTGCTGCTGTGTTTTACGTGCTGCCTGGACTCCGAAGGTAATGTTGAGGTTGAATATTCTTAGAAATGTATTACATCTGTTTTAATTTTTAAAAGATTCCATTATTACAGTAATCAGACTGTCTCTCATTCATTGTTTTTTAACTGTTTGCAGAGACTCTTGTGAAAACAATTGGAAAAGAATCTGATTTCACTCCAATCTGCACCAATGAAACATCAAATATCATCATAATGATCGTGTGTTGGATCATAACAGAGAGAAGCAATGGAGAGCAGTGCAGTCTACTGTATAAGGATGGAGGTGACTTTGTTCATGAATGTGACTCCAGGTTCTCACTGAAAACCAGGAATCAAACTGTGTTTCTGCACCTGACCAGTTTAACACCAGCTGATAGTGGGAACTACTCCTGTCAGTGTTCAAACCTTGATGGACCATATTTTCTCCATCTCAGAGTCATAGTTAATGGTGAGCACATTTCCATGTTTGTTCTATCAAACTTATAGTAACAATATATTCTCTAACAATGTCTGTTTTATTTCTAAAAGACTCAAATCCTGACGAGAATCTATCAGATGAAGTGTGGAGCCAGTCTACAGGAGTGACTCTTCCTTTTGCTTTGACTGCTGCAGGTTTCTTAGTTATCATAGTTTCAGTTATTCTGGGATTTATGCACAGAAGACGCCCACATCGGTGAGAAACTAATTCAATATTCATAGTCTCTTTACCTAAATATAAGCTTCACAGCTAAAACAGCTCATTTTAATTTTGACACGATATTTATGTGCACCTTGAGCTTAACTACTCTATTATATTGTATCCAAGTTGTTATTTCTTTTATATGTTTGGCTAAACTTTACCTCTTGAAATTATACAAAAACTTTTACACTAATCTGGAATCCCTTTCATATTAAAGAGCCTGTTTAAGATCTGAAACATCTGGATCATCTGTGCATAGATCTGCTGTGGCCATAGTGAGTATTTATATTTATTCTTATGTCAAATAGCAGAACAAGTTTGTTTTTCCTGGATTTTTAGATTACAAATTTCACTTGCAGAAAATAGCCACAAGATGGCACTGTTGTGCTCAGAGGAGGTCCAGATGCAGTAACGAAACTAAATCACTAAAGCCGTCTTATTCATGCAGACATATATTTTTGTTAAAAATATAAGAAAAATGTTGCAGCGCAAGCAAAAAGACTTCAGTCAGCTGCTGAACAGTTTTAATGAACAGTTTTAACAGTTCTTGAAATTGTTCTTTGCTGCTTATTTTATTGTTTAGGGTGAAAAAACCACAGATGAACTGTACAAGGGTCTCCAGCAGCCAACAGCAGATATTTACCAGACTGTTTCTTCAGGTCACCATCAGCATGAAACTAAAACAAACTCGGTTAACAACATCGTAACTGATGACCTGGAAAATCTGGAAAGGAACAGGATTTACAGAATCTATGAAAATTTCTGAACCAATAATCTGTTGAGGTGAATAAAGTCTGACAAACGTTTGACTAAATTTCCTTTCTATGTTTTACTGAGCAAGACTAATTACGACGCTATTTCAGTTCTTAGGTGATCGACTTCAACATCGGTTTGTGTGGACAGAATCTGCTTGCTGAAGAATGACAGCTTATGCTCTTCACCTGATTTCTCCCAGAAACAAATCCTTTTCAAAAAACAATTATATTAAAGAATGAGCTGACCTTTGAACTCGTCATCAATTTTGTTTTTGTTACGTTCACATTTTTAGTAATGGGGAATGGGGGGATTATAGAACACAATATTTCTGGCAGGATGTATGTATGGCTCTTTGGAAAAAGTACTGCAATAAACTTTAGTGTCTATTAACTCCTTACATTCAGAGAGATCAGTCTCTTGCAGCTGCTGATGGATATTTGTTGCATTTTTCTGTGTGGTTGCGAACATGTGTGTGAAAGTGTTGCATTAAGAAGTGATGAGGGACATAACCACTTTTAGGCCACATTTAGAAATCAGTTGACGTCTTTATGGGGACGTCTTTTTATGTGTCCCTTGATGACCACATTGTTTCGACTCAATGCAAAGCTGTCTTTTCAAAGTCTTTTAATTAAATTTTTACACTTTCTTGAAAAGGCACCACATTATGAATCCCTTTCAAGTTTTTTCTTTCAGTTGATAAAGAAACTGAACTAAATTCATTAAACATTTCAGAAACTTGTGTTCTTTTAGACAAATTGTCCCAAATTGTGGAAATCTGTCCTCTATCCAACATATTTGCTGAGTTGCTGCTTTGGTTTTCATGTCTTGTCTTCTTGTTGCTCCACTTGATTGTCTATCTTGATTTTTCTCTGGTGTATCTTTAATCTGATATGAGATTCATTAATGGTGTAAAGAAGGAAAAAATATGCATTTAGAAGCATCTCTTTTTCCATAAACAGAGGAAATAGAAAACAAATAGTAAATATTTCAGTTTGAAGTTATTGTTCTCTTTTAGACTTCTGTATATATTAACCGGTGATTCCAGCAGATCTGCTACAGCTTTTGAAGGATATTTCTTTAGTTTTTGGTTGAGTTAAGAAGCAGTAATGGACCTTCCACCTGTAGCAGGCTGCTGTCTTCTCTTTACAGCTCACATTCAAGACTGTAAAAGTGTGAAGATCACAAAGCAAACATGACATCTAGATCTTATGTCTTACAGACACCAAATCGTTGCAGAAAACAAGGCAGGAAGTCCCGTCTGCCATGACAACATGCTGTCATGCTGCTAGCTTTGTTCTGATGTAAGATGGTGCAGAAAATACATGTTCTAATTGCTAATAACCATAATAGTTGATTGTTTTGGTTTTAAGCAAACTTTTGACCTGACAAGGTTATAAACTGTAACGATGAGATGGGCAGAGATAATTCTGGTTTGTGTTCTGTTGTTTCAAAGTGAAGCCGTCATGTAGACACGTTTCCCTTTCAGAAAAAGTGTCACATCCTCTTGAACCACTTTGAGAGATGAGAATTTGTGGTTTGAGTCGCCCAATAAAGTTCAGAGGACAGTTGAGACGGCCTCTGTTCAGTACAGCAGCAGATGTTGCATCAATAAGCAGGTTAGATGGATGCAGTGAGAGTCGGGATTTTACTTCTGCTGTGTTTTGCATGCTTTATGGATGCTGAAGGTAACGTACAAAGGCTAATTTTCTTTCAAGTGAATCTTTAATTATTATTTTTTTATCTCTTTCTCTTTTTTACTGTTTATTCAATGTTACATGACTGTGTTTCTGTTTTAATTATATAAAGCACTTTGACATGCCTTGCTGCTGAAATGTGCTGTACATGTAAAATTTGATTGATTTATTGATTTATTGATTGATTGATTGATTGATTGATTGATTGATTGATTGATTGATTGATTGATTGATCGATTGATCGATTGATCGATTGATTGATTGATCGATCGATCGATTGAATAGTTTTTGTTAATCTTAGTTTCATCTGCTCCATTATTTTAAAATTCCACTCTTACAGCAATCAGACTATCACTCATTCATTCTACTTTCCTGTTTGCAGTGACTTTTGTAAAAACAATCCGAAAAGAATCTGATTTCACTTCAATCTGCACCAATGAAACATCAACTACCATCATAATGATCGTTTGTAAGATCAGAACAGAGAGGAACAGTAAAGAGTGCAGCCTGCGGTATATGCATGGAGGTGACTTTGATCATGAATGTGACTCCAGGTTCTCACTGACAACCAAGAATCACACTGTGTTTCTGCACCTGACCAGTTTAACACCAGCTGATAGTGGGAACTACTACTGTCAGTGTGTTAATCTTGATGGATCTTATTTTCTCAATCTGATCATCACAGTTAATGGTGAGCACATTTTATATTCCTTGTGTCAAACCTTTAGTAACTATATAATCTCTAACAGTATTTGTTTTATTTCCAATAGACTCAAATCCGAATGATAATCCATCAGATGAAGTTTGGAGCCAATCTACAGGAGTGACTCGTCTTTCTGCTTTAACTGCTGCAGTTCTCCTAATTATAGTTTCAGGTTTTCTGGTATTTATTTACAGAAGACGTTCACATCGGTGAGAATCTAATGCAATATTTATAGTTTATTCTTTTACCTAAATACAGGCTTCACAGTTAAAACTGCTGATTTTAAATTTCACTTGTGATCTTTATGTGCATCTTGAACATCATTAATCCATTATCTTGAATCTAAATTGTCATTTTTTAATACATTTGTCTGAACTTCATCTTTAGATTATTGTACTAAACTTTTACACTAATCTGAGGTTCCTCTTGTATTAAAGCACCTGTTTAAGATCTGAAACATCTGGATCATCTGTGCATAGATCTACTTTGGCCACAGTGAGTAAATATACTTATTTTTATGTTGTCATTGTCACAGAACCCTTTTTTCTTTGCTGTTTGTTACTAAGATAACTAGAAAACACACCCAGAACAAGTTTCTATCTACTGAACTTTGAGGCCACTTTAGAGACTTCAACCCTCCAGCTATATGTCCAGTTGTTTTCACATCACTCATATTTCCACTGGAGTTTTTTAAGTGGTTGCTTTCTGGGAAGTTGCAGAAAATAATCACAAGATGACACTGATGAGCTCACAGGACATCCAGCTGCAGTAACCAAACTAAGTCACTGAGCAATCATTATATTCACACAAACACGCATCATGATACCAAAACTGTCAGAAGAAACTGCTGCAGTGCAAACATTAAAATAAAAGGAATTTAATCAGTTGCTGCCTTTTAATGAACAGTTTTAACAGTTCTTGAATTTGTTCTTTGCTGCTTATTTTATTGTTTAGGGTGAAGACAACACAGATGAACTGTACACGGGTCTCCAGCAGCCAACAACACACATCTACCAGACTGTTTCTTCAGGTCACCGTCAGCATGAAACTAAAACAAACTCGGTTAACAACATCATAACTGATGACCTGGAAAATCTGGAAAGGAACAGGATTTATAGAATCTATGAAAATGATATATGAATAAAGTCTGACAAACATTTGGCCAAATTTCCTTTCACTGTTTTACTGAGCAAAACTAATTATGAAGCTTTTTCAGTTCTTAACATCGGTTTGTGTGGACAGAATCTGCTTGCTGAAGAATGACAGCTTAAGAATTTCGCCTGATTTTTTTCCCAGTAACAAATCCCTTTTTTAAAAATTGTATTAAAGAATGAGCTGACCTTTGAACTCGTCATCTATTTTGTTTTTGTTACGTTCACATTTTTAGTAATTGGGGGATTTATTGAACACAATATTCCTGGCAGGATGTACAGTATCTATGGCTCTTTGGAAAAAGCACTACAACAAACGTCAGTGTTAAGAATCTGTTAACCCCTTACAGTCAGACAGATCAGTCTCTTGCAGCTGCTGATGGATATTTGTTGCATTTTTCTTTGTGGTTGCAAACATGTTTGTGTGAAAGTGTTGCATGACAAGGGGCCTAACCTACATCAACCTGTACCAGGACGCTTTCTTCTCTTAAGCTTCAAAATATATAAAGACAACAAAGCAGACATAACAGCTAGATTTTATCTCTAGTCTTAATGAGCCCCTGCAGTTACGGGAAGTGAGGCAGGAAGTCCTGCCCACCAGAACATGCATGGTTATGTTTGCATCTAGCTGTGTTATTGTCTGATACAAGAGGCTACAGTACAGAAAAGTACATTTTCTGCTAGCTAATATAAATAAGAGTTGACTGTTTTAGTTTTGAGGAAACGTTTGACCTAACAGGACTAATGAATAGAGATGCAAATATACCTGCAGTGTTTGTGCTTTGTTGTTTCAAAGATCAGCGGTCAAAGGAGACGCGTTTCCTTTTCGGAAAAAGTGACACGTCCGTGTGAACCACTTTGAAAGGCTAGAATTTGTGGTTTGAGTCGATCACACTGTACAGACAGTTCAGACGGCCTCAGTTCAGTGCAGCAGCAGATGTTACAGTCACAGAGTAATTAGATGGATGCATTGAGAATCAGCTTTTTACTGCTGCTGCCATATTTTGTGTGGCTTTTGGACGGCAAAGGTAACGTTGGAGTTGATGTATTTTGACTCGTCTTATATTAAGAAATGTTCTGTTCATTTTATTCACATCTGCTCCATTTTTTGTTGAGCGACTATTACAGCATTGAAACTATTTCTGATTAATTGAACTTTACTGTTTGCAGTGATTCTTGTGAAATCGATTGGGAAAGAATCTGATTTTACTCCGATCTGCACAAATGAAACATCAAATCTCATCATAATGATCATTTGTAAGATCAGAACAGAGAGAAGCAGTGGAGAGCAGTGCAGCCTGCGGTATAAGAACGGAGGTGGCTTTGTTCATGAATGTGACTCCAGGTTCTCACTGAAAACCAGGAATCAAACTGTGTTTCTACACCTGACCAGTTTAACACCAGCTGATAGTGGGAACTACTCCTGT
Organism: Micropoecilia bifurca; assembly: GCA_903067075.1. Classification (NCBI taxonomy): domain Eukaryota; kingdom Metazoa; phylum Chordata; class Actinopteri; order Cyprinodontiformes; family Poeciliidae; genus Micropoecilia; species Micropoecilia bifurca. The sequence goes on along the minus strand of CAEGAF010088994.1, from coordinate 3,719 downwards.
GAGTGTGTTAATCTGGATGGAACTTATGTTCTCCATCTCAGCATCAGAGTTAATGGTGAGAACATTTTATATTGCTTGTGTCAAACATTTAGTCACTATATATTCTCTAACGATGTTTGTTTTACTTCCAAAAGATTCAAATCCTGATGATAATTCATCAGATGAAGTTTTGAGCCAATCTGGAGTGATTCTTCTTTCTGCTGCAGTTCTCCTGGTTATCAAAGTTTTTGTCATTCTGGTATTTATTCACAGAAGACATTCACATCGGTGAGAAACTGATTCAATAGAGTCTATTATTTTACTTAGACTTTAGCTTCTCAACTAAAATTGTTAATTTTTAATTTCATTTCTAGTCTTTTTCTGCTTCTTCAACACAGTTATTTCATTAGCTTAAATAAAAACTGATGTTTCTTTGAACGTTTGATCAACGATACATTTTGATGATTATACTTTGACACTAATCCTGAATTCTTGCAGCTGTTTAAGATCCAAAACATCTGGATCATCTGTACATGAATCAGCAGCCGCTATAGTGAGTACATATAATTTACTCTTTTAGAATTTATAACTACATATATTTATGTATATATGTTTTCCCAAATGGCATAAAGAAGGCTAGTAAACACAAGAACTGGTGTTCTTTTTTATTCTCTATTTTCTATTCAACTTTGCAGACCATTTTAAAAATTACCCAACAACCAGCCATACATTCATTTGTGTTTCTATTTTCCATTTATCTTTCCATCCATTCAGTTTTGGTTTTTGATCAGAGTCACATGTTCGGGTGCCCAGGTCGACATCGGAAAGATCTGAGAGACAGAAAAATACATCTTATCAGTCTGCTGCATCATGAAGTGGTTTCCTTTTGCTGTTTAGCTTTTGTCATAGAGAGTTTGTTCCATCTGATTGGTGCTGAGAAAATTTTTTATGTGTGTTTTCAAAATAGGATTTGTACAGGAATGATTTCTGTCTCTGATGAGTTAAAATTGCAGATCATGTAGATAACAATGGGAATTTGACATTGTGGAGTTTGATAATAGATCCAAGTTGCAAAGTATAAAAAGAAAATTGGAGGACCCAAAATAGAGCCCTGTGGCACACCACTCAGAACAAGAAGATAAACATAGATGTTTAAAGAAATAAGACAAGATATCATTATTGTGCCGTCCATAAGAGTTTTATGGCAGTTGAATCATCAGAAATAAATAAAGTCTGTGTATCTGTTTGATGCCTTAGCATAAACAAATCCTTTACTGTCACCGGAGAAAGTTTGTGATTAATTCTGGTTCAATAATTAGACTGTTTCGGTTCCAAGAACAGAACGAGGAACTAAGTTCATTTACATAACAAAAGGACTCATGTACTATAGAAAATAACCACAAGATGGTAGTGTTTCACTAATACAGAGGTGGAGGAAAAACGCTCATAATATGCATACAAACATTAATGTTCGCTGTGCCGAAACTGTGAGAAGTAACTGCTGCAAATTTGAATTAGGGAAATACATTTTTAAAAAATTACATTATTTACATAAATAAATAGTAGATTTACCTGTAGAAAGATTTTCACTAAGGAGAGACGTAAATTGATGTCTGACTTGATTGAGGGTATTTTGCTTCAAAATTGTTTTTAATGTTTGTTTTTATTTATTATTATTGTTTAGGATGACGATAACTCGAATGAGCTGTACGTAAATCTCCAGCGGCCATCCAGAGACTTCTATCAAACCGTCTCCTCAGGTCAGCATCAGCATGCAGCCAACAGAAACTCGGCCAACAAGAAAGAAACAGATGACCTGGAAAATCTGGAAAGGAACAGGAATATTTATGAAAACTAATAATGTGTCAGGATAAATACAGTTTGAGTTACATCAGGCTGAATTTTCTTATGTTTTACTGTATTAATTCAGCTAACATGACGTATGTAAATATACCTCTTTGTGCAGACAGTCTGTTACTATCTCATGTTTTATCAACAGAAGGTATTTCTATCTTTGCAAAGCTGTTAAAACACTATTAATGCACTTCCTGCAGGGGTCAGGAAGTATGTACAAATAAAATCTACTTATTATTTATGTATTTGTGTATTATGTTTTTCATTTGTCTTGCTTGAAGATGAATGGTTTATATGACATCACTGATATGTAGTGGTGTCCAGATGTTTTTGTCATGGTGGTCAAAATCATCCGAGGGAAAAGGACTCACAGCCAGAAATAAAATTTAAGAAAATGCATAAGAATTCATTTGTTTTCGTCTTTTAATGAAACATTAAGGCAGTCTTTTTTTGTTATTGTTAAATGGGAGTCTATAAATCTTTGACATCTCTTAGCAACAAGAAGACGTCAGCAATTGCTGTATTTATCCACGGCTAAACAATGGTGGAGAGTGGCAGGAACAAGAGAATTTAGAAAATTTTGAAAATATTGTCTTTTGCAGCATTGCTGTCTTCTTGAATTGGGATTAAAGGTTGAACAAATTCATTCAGCCTTAGGGCACTAACAGCCCCCAGCCTTCATCTTCAGCCTATGTTCCACAGACTAAAGTTAAACTCTGGTTTATCTCTGTGGCTTCCTGATCACCAGATATATTCAGGAACTGTTTTCTCTTTTAAAACAGGACTGAACACATGACTAAATTACAGCAGAACAGTAAAAGAGGAAGCAGTTTAGCTAATGGAGGAATATGCTAACTTAACACAGGTCAGGTTACCCAGAGGCCTCACACCACCAGATTATTCGAAAAGTCAACCTGCTGCCATCATTTTCTCTGACTGAGGTGATAAAACCTATTTAACTGTCCTGTGGTACACCAATATTTGCAAAGATTTGTGTTTGATTGTTTGTGAGTTAACCGTTGCTGACTTTACAACTCAAGAAAGCAAAACTGAAAATACAAATGAAGGACCTACCTTGCAGAATGACCCAGTTTATCACGTTAACCTGCAGCCTCCACAATGATGTCAGATCTAATCACCATAGAATGATGCTAACCTAGAAAACACGTTTTGTTGTAGCTGACTGATGCCACACAAAAATAGGCCAACAAAACAGTTGAAAGTCTTACTTGGTTAGACTGAGATCAGCCATAACCACGTTTAGGCCACATTTAGAAATCAGTTGATGTCTTTATGGGAACATTTTTTTATGTTTACCTTGATGACCACATTGTTTAGACACAATGCAAAGCTGTCTTTTCAAAGTCATTTAATTAAATTATTATGCTTCTTGAAAAGGCAATAAGCATAATAATTTAATGTCTTCCAAATTTTTTTCTTTCAGTTGATAAAACCCCAAATTCATCAAAAATTTCAGAAACCTGTCTTCTTTTAGTCAAATTGTCCCAAATTGTGGAAATCTGTCCTCTTTCCAGCATATTTGCTGAGTTGCTGGTCTTGCTTTCATGTCTTGGCTTCTTGATAGTCTATCTTGATTTTTCTTTAATCTGATATGTGATTCATTAATGGTGTAAAGAAAAAAACATGCATTTAGAAGCTTCTCTTTTCGTAAACAGAGAAAATAGAAAATGAATAGTAAACATTACAGTATGAAGTTATTGTTCTTTTTCAGACTTTTGCATGTTTTAACCAGTGATTCCAGCAGATATGCTGCAGCTTCTGAAGGATATTTGTTTAGTTTTTGTTTGTGTTAAGAAGCAGTAATGGACCTTCCACCTGTAGCAGGCTGCTGTCTTCTCTTTACAGCTCACATTCAAGACTGTAAA
>CAEGAF010088989.1:0-45204 GCA_903067075.1 Micropoecilia bifurca | reverse complement strand
AATATTTTCCACTGGATTTGATTGATATTGGCACCTTGTGGGTCAATTATTTACTTTTTTAACACCACATTATGTTTAGTGATCAACACTACACTGGTGTTACTTTTAATATATTTTAACACTAACACCGTTGTAAATGTTAATGTCACACTCTGTAGTGTTGAATTTAACACCAGCTGACTTGGACACATCTAGACACTTTTGAGTCTTAATTCAACACAGGCATTTGTACTGTGTTGTTGTTCCTAACAAATATGAAGGTCAATCTGTGACAAGAGAATTTTGCCATGAACTTCTGACCCCCTCATCAAATCCATTGAGGGGTCCCACAAACCACACCAAGAACCAGTGTCCACAAATAGCTCTGAAATGTAGGTGCGAGTCATGGCTTCTGAAGAGCCGCAGTTTTGCCTGACTCACTCGATCAGGACTGCAGACTCATTGTTTGCTTTCCTTCCTGGTAGTGCAGTTCTTCGGCTACTGCTCGTGACATTGGCAGCAGATGTGGAGGGGCCCAGAAAAAATAAACCGGCTGACGATGATGCCGTCGGCAGAAGCTAAATATTGACTTAGCGACCTGTAATCAGATTCGCACACATGACAGAATAGAAATAAACAGCAGCATTTGCTCGTGTCGCCTCTTGCCGACCCTCCCACCACAACACAGGAACTCCGGCTCGCAGAAAAAACCAGAAGCCTGCGTCTCCCAGCTCAGCTGATCTGGTAATGAGAACTTGCCTATGACGCTGAAGGGTGGGAATGTGAACATGGAAGACATTTTAAGATGTATGCAGTAATTACTTCTCCAACAGTCCTGCCTCTCTTAAATCATTCTGAAAGCTTTGGGGATTTTTTTTTAAAGGAATATAAATGACCTCTGAAGATGAAGTCAAAGCAAAAGCAAACTGTCCACCAGAAGTGGTTTTTGCTTAAATGGTAGCCCATATATAGATGTTGTAAGATAGATGGTCTCGATTTAAGGGAGCCCTAATTTGAAGAAAAAAAGAAACTCTTAAAAATACTTTTTTTTTCTTCCACAAATAAAATTGGTGAACTATTCCACATTTCCTGGGTAGCTAAAAATATATACATGTACTGTATATATTTACTCATTGATTTCTCATGGTTCACCCCAAGACCGTAGTGCCCTTGGCATTGAGCCCCATCAAAAATTGCAATTGTTGTCCGTAGTGCAATTTCTCATGTTTTTAAACTTTACTTCAAAGGAGCAGGACATTCCTATACTTTATAGGAATCATAAAAAGTTGTAGGAATGTTTCTTTGTTGTCTGATACATGAAGCACATGGGACTAATACACAGTCCAGAGGCTGCAGACAGTTCATCAGATGACTCCAAAAACACCTATAAACTTTCATTTCAGTGATGCGTCATTTTGTATCACTGTACTACATAAAATCCAATTAACATCCACTAAAAGATGTTCTTGGCAAAATGTCAATGCCAACTTTATTTATATAGCACTTTTAAAAACAGGTTGAAATTCCACCAAGGGGCTTTAAAAAGATACATAAAAAACTATAAAATCACAGGAGAATAAAATGACAAGAAGAAAATTACAGAAAAGTTACAGTATCAGACCTCAATGATAAAAAAAACAAGCTTTAAGAAGCGAGTTAAAATCATCCTGACAGATTCAGTGGGCAGATCCAGTCTGGAAGGGCGACTTTTTCCAGAAAATGGGAGCAGCAACAAAGAAAGCACAATCTCCTTTGCTCTTAAGTCATGTCAGAGGGACATTTCACAGCAACTGATTCTAACATTATTTTTGCACAAAGACGACATTTGAATATGGAGCTAGAAATTGTTTCAAAAGAGGTTTTTTGGGGTTTATAGCCATTAAGATCTGACGAGAACTAATGGTTAAAAGATAACCTCTCCCCACATGTGTTTGTGACATCAATGCTAATCCAAGCATCTGTTTATCAGCGTAAGTCACAGTGCTGGCTCATCCTCTGCAGCGAGAGAAAACATTAAGCCAGCCTTCTCCGTGTCCTATAAATTATGGCCGCGAATAGAAGACCTTCATGTGGTTGGAATCTGGAGATTAAACAATGGTTGTAAATCAGGCACATCTGGGGTGCGATAAATCTGTCATTCTATCTTTGGACTCATCTCACGCCGAGTCCCGTTCACCAGGATTTGAGGAGCTCTCGGTGCTGATAGAGGGATCACTTTGGGATGGAGATTATCTTACGCAGTTGCGCTCCTCATCCGTGAAAATCTCTTCTCGCAGTGGATCAGCATGTACTGGGAATTAAATTGTCAATGATTGTAATTATTTAGACACGTACATTGGGTTCCAAGAGTGTTTTTGGCCCATGATAAGGGCTTTTGCTTTCTGCTGATGCATGAAAAGACACACAATTGCCAAACACATGTTACACCCAGGTGCATATTTCTACAAAATAGCATCTCGACATTGCATTCCATATTTTGTGGCCATTATGCCTATATAAGAGTTATCAGATTCTATAACTGCTCAGAAAACATGCAAGAATACGATTTTATCTTGAAACACAGCAGTTCTAATAATAACCTGCCATTATTTTAGTCTTAAAAAGTTGATGCTGTATTCAGATTTCAGTTCATTATAGTATTTTGTAGAAAGAAAGCAAAGCTTTGATCATCCAAGCTATAGCTGAGTTACGTGTACCATTATTATTTTCCCTGGCTTATTTGCTGCAGATGTTTGGGAGTTGATTCTGTATTGCACACCAGAACCATCTGGCATTAATTTGCCCATTCTTTGTTTTGTTTTCTATGAGTTGAACACAGTTGAAATTAATGTGTAGAATCTTTTATCACTTGCCAGTTGACCAAAGTAATGAGGGGTGTGTAAGCTTTGTGCTTAGCTTTATGTTTTGTAGCTCTAGGGCCCTAAACCACATGTTTTTGTAGCCTGTATATATATTCACAGCATGTGTGTGGATATCTGTAGCCATATGCAAAACTAGAAAGACAAAGCCAGTGTTGAGCCAGCAAGAAAGGAATTATACATCTCATTGATCCATGACTCGTTTTTGCAGAAAAACACAAAGGGAAAGGATGCCTGCCAAAATAGCTTTTTTGTTTCTCAGGAAATTAAGACATAATGTTGGTGTGAACTGCAGTTTTATTATATAGTGTTTTAGATTCATATTCTTCCTAGCTATAAAACAAAGCAATTTTCTTTGAAGCCTTGAAATGATTTGTGATCCTAACCTTCCAACGTGGATTTCATAATATCATGCTGAAGAAGCATGTCTCACCTGGTGTTGAAGTTACACTAGCTGAAAGGTACAAAAATAAAAGCCGATATTCACAGATACTGCCCCAAAAGCTGGCATTGTGGCTGTGCTTCAATTGGAGGTAGAAATATTTATTCGTCACAAAGAGTTGTTTGATGGATTTTAAGGATCTGTCTGCAACTGACTCCTAGTAGCGTGAAAACATAATAAGGTATGCATTTATTTCAGAAGATGATCATCAAAAATAGGATTATCATGGCTTCAGCTCCATATTGGTAAAGTCAATCTACAGTCAGACCTTAGTTTTGACTAAAATTATTCTGATGAGTCATCCACTGGCGGAACAAGTCAGTGTCGGGCCGGGGGGCGGGGCAAATTACCGGGCCCCCTGACCAATCACCGGGCCCCTTGCGTGCACCAGCACGTAAGGGGAGACAGACAACGACTGACATTAAATACACCTTTCTCAACAGGCGGGGGCGCACTTTCTCACTTTCTCGGTCTATAATCAGGCATTGAGCAACTTGAATCCATTCCTCCCTCCCTGGCTCCTCCAGACCCTGGGGAGGGGGGGGGGGCAGCCACCCCCCCAGCCCCTCCTATAGCTCCGCCCCTGGAGCCATCATTTGATCCAGGTGTGCTAAACCAGGGAGAGAACTAAAACATGCAGAATGCCGGCCCTTGAGGACCAACTTTGGACACCCCTGCTCTAGTGGAACGGTTTCTGCCCAAAGTCAGGCAAGATTTCATATGGGAAGGATTGGAGGGGATAACAGGGGGCATTTCCTCTATATTGTCAAGATCTAAATAAAGTTTCCAAATGTTACCTTTTATTTCGGCTGGAGGCTGTAATTGTTGAATGCCTGAATAAACTGTCAACTTACACTAATTTTGTCCTCAGACATCTGGGTCATTCACGATTTGGCCCATTAGTCCTCCTTCAGTGCCTGCACATTTTTGGCTTCACTACAGAGAAGACGAGATAGCGGCTCAGATGACGCCGAAGGTAATCACAGGAACTTGAATGAGCCTCCACAAATGGTGAGTGGGCCAGACTGATAAGTTGGACAAAAAGCAGATTGGAAGAAGGAAGTTTTATTTCATGCCATGCTAATTGGAAGACAGATTGAAGTATCACTGACTAATCTAGGTGGGAGCAAATTGATTATGCTTTGACTATAGTTGTTTCAAAGTGGCTCTCCTTCCTGTTAGAGCAAATAATTAGATTATTTTTAAAAAACTTGAAAGAAAAACTGATACACATGTTCTGGTTACTTTTAGGAGCAAACATGTTAAAAGTCTAGCGTGTTTTTATAATTTTTATGTAAAAGTGTAAAAACACTAAAACCATAAATGACAAACTTGTATTGGCATGTAATAAAACCTTTCATTGATTTGATTTTTAATGTTACATATTCATGAACCAACTTTGCAGTTTCCCATGATAGATAATGATCAAGGTGCTTCTTTGGTGTATGAAACAACCTGTGCTATAGCTGTGAAAAGCTCAAGGATTCTCCTTTTCTGTCAGCAAGTCACCAGCAGTGTGAACAAAAGACACTGCGAGAAAGAAAAACCGAACAGGATCAGTCATAAATCTCGGTCATTTTGTGAAGTTTTCTTAGTGACACCCCTTCAAAAAGAAACAGCTAAGAGTGTGCAGCTGTTGTACGTATGTGTGGTGAGTGTGGCTGTCTTCCTACTTCTGAAGTCCTCTAATAAATAACACAATGGTTTTGGGTTGTCATAAAATTTCCTGCAGACCAAGTTGAATTCAAGGTGTTGAATCTAACTGAGTTTTCTATTTGTCCCCCTTAACAGCTACTGCTAATGTTTTTGGTAACCTAGCTAAAATGTTGTCAAGTTCATTTAGCCCTAGCATGGCCATTACCTTCCTGCTTGAAAACAATTCTTGCTTCCAGCACAATCTGGGCTTTCTCCCCTTCATTTTGATCATCACTGGTGGACTTTTTACTAGGCCAATCAGTGAACAGAATGAGAAATTATGAATGATGGTGTTAATTTTCTGCACTGTTTTAGAATTGTAGTCTCCCTTTAGTTTTAGCAATGTGAGTGAAGAAAGTGAACAAAGCCATTCAGTCCATGTTGGTCACGCTTCCAAATATTAGATTAACATTAATAGCTTGAACAGCTTCTCGGTTAGTCACTCCATCTAACTCTCTCTGAATCTTATCCGCCCCCACCAAACACAAAAATGTTTGCATTCCGTACTATAATGCTACATAATCACACAATGAATATTGCTACCAAAATATCACATCAGCATCAAAACAACCAAAAAGAAATTCCTGTGAGATCAAATTAGGTTTGACATTTTTGGTTCTACATTCTCCTTCTGCTACTAGATAAAAAGAGGGAAATTCTCTTTAGCAATCTCTACTGTCTAAAGAGAAAATTGCAGTAGGAGTTACTTAGGAAGAAGCAGAAAAAGCCATGTTCAAGTATAGCTGTAACTTAACTTTTAACTAACAGTGGTTTGAATTATGATTGCATTTAGAGTAATACACTCTCTGAATACAAGTCATTTGGCCTACTAGTTGTATCCTTAAATCTTTCTCATAGTGCTGACAGGTTACATTGAAGAAACACTGGAAATGATGTGCAACATTTAAAAATCAAATCCAACTGTTCATTTGGCTTCAGATGCAGCACAAAAAGTCCTGAAGCCAACAAATTAGTGAAAGGCATTGTCCTCACAAGACTTTTGAATTGAATGCAAAGCAGAGCTCAGATTTCCCGGCCAAGAGAAAACTTTTAAGACACACTGACAGAAACGTCTCGAAGAGGAGAAACCCTATCCTGCACATGTCATTGTAATTTGGGAATATTGTATGATTTAAAGAGTTGAAAGAAGACGACTGTGGAAACACAGACCTTAGAGATGGGACACACAAAGGAGGTTTGGTCTTTGACAAAGAAAACCTTGTTAGCATTTCTTTTTTTCCATCATCCCAGAAGAGTAAAGATAAACCACAGTTTGTTTCCTTGGGAAGCTGATGTGATTTTTATCTACAACAAACTCTTCCCAAAAAGAAATATGGCCGATTCTTATTGATCTATAGAAAATCTCTAGGCCGACATATTTTGAGCTTACAGTTGTTTGGTTTGTTGTGACTCCAAAAGGTTGGATTAAGAAAAACTTTACATTTTTATAAGAAACTGACCCAACACACGGGGTGAGTTCCTCACAAAATACAAGGTCATACATTCATGTGTTTTGCCATGGTCTTTGTTTTTTTACTAACATGTGTGCCATGTGTTTTTATATTGTTCTATACCACATGAGTAAGAACAGGAAAGGAAAAATGCCATCTGCTTATTTTTCAGTAACAAAAGATTTAATTAAGAATTTGTAGCTAGTTCTGGTCCAATATATAATACTTCATGGATTAAATAAATTCATGAACTCAAATGAAAAAGCTGAGGAAGGAACACAATTTATGAAACTGGTTCCCATATTCCGTCCAAATGGCGTTTGAACAAAAATATGAAAAGGCGGCCAGTTATTATATTAGTCTTGAGCTCATCTGGTGAATTTTACTGTTTTGATTTATGTATTGATGTTTAAAATGTGTCTGTAGTCACTCAATGACTGGCAAACAGAACAGGATGTCTTGAAAGAGATATTTTTATGGTCCTGTTATCCTTTTAGGCTTTTCCAGAAGCTCCACAACAAAGGCTGATGCACCCAGATAACTTCGAGTGATGAGTTTCCAAAATGGCTACAAATATTAAGAATGTGATGCAAGAGAAGTCTAAAATGCAGGCGTTATCTTTATAAAGGTATTTGCAGACACTTCAATAAAAAGTGAGGAAATTTGGTAAAGCTTCCAAGAACAAAACCCTTTCAGTGATTTCATGCAGGATTAAAACAGTGAAGTGACAAAGATACAGTCAAAATATTGTAGTTTTTATGATTTTTAAGCCTCTTAGGATCAAGATTTGACCAATTTGTCCTATTTGATTTCAGTTGAACAGTTTTATGAGGAGAGATTTAGAAGGATTCATTGAAGAAGTTAGTGGAGAAGAAATCAGAGCTAAAGGATCACATTTTGAGTTAATTTTTTTTGTTGTTATTGAAATTATGGGGATTCATTCAGCTGACCTCTTTTCCTAATCCATCGTGTCTTGATGGATCTTGCTACCTTACAGTTTAGGTGAAGATTTGTTGTAAAAAGGAGGAAAAGTATGGTAGTCCCCCTTGCATTATGTTTTAATGTTGAATAAGAACCAAGTGCAGGTAGGAGGAGTGACAGTTGATGAAGTTGAGTTTTCATTAAACAAAAATGGAATAAACTTACAAAAGTGCTGAAGACACAAGTGGAGTTAAGGTTGGTGACTCAATAAGGACCAATCCAGAAAGTCCCGTGGAGAGAAAAAGATATTTCTCTCCACAGAACTTTGTTTTATAAAAAAAATTCTACATACACACAGAAAGAACTTTGCAGGGGACATGATTGCTGGAGTGGAAACAGGTGGGATTAATTAACGGGATAGGGAACAGCTGTGGAGGAGCATTTATGGAGGGAACAAGTAAAAAACAAGAATTTAGTTTATGGGTGATTTGTCATTCTTCCACTCAGTTTCCAGTTCAGTTTGTTTCCAGCTCAAACCTCTGCACCATCCGTCATTGTGACACTTCACCCACCTTGCCTGCAGGTGATGGTCAGAGGGCTTGGTGGATATGGCAGTTTTGCTTCTTTCAATCTGCCCCGGGGCAGCTGTGGCTGCAGTGTAGCTCACCACCATCAGTGCCTGAATGTGTGTATGACTGAATGAAGCACAAAGCTCTTTGAAGTCCTTGCACTTGATGAAGCCCTATACAAATGCAGGGCATTTGCCATTTAAAAACAATAGCTAAACAAAACATAAATGAACAACAAAGCTACAAAACAATACAAAGGAGCAGGATTTACAGCAAATATAGGAACTAAATGCAACACAGTGTCAAGGGTTGTCATATTATTGAGGAAGTACAACTAAAACAGAACCTAAACTGATACATGATAAACTAAGTCCTTTAACACATGACTGTATAATTTATCACTCGGACCTCTTTCTGGGTCATTAATTGTTTGGGCTGTTGCAGGAAGGAGTCTATTTGCTGGAGTGAAGCAGGTAGGCTGATTGTGAACACCTGAGCCGGATCATTAGTACCTGGGTGTTGTGCAGCAGGTGGGATCGTTTCATCTTCCCCTCTCCCCTCTTTGCCATACTTGTCCCCCAGGTTCAGATTTCCATACATTTGGTTTGGTTAATTTAACTGTCATACAGCAGACAGATGTAAGTGCATAACTTTGTTTAAAATAAACATTTGTAAATAGATTTATTAATAGCTCATGATTTCTGAAGTTAGAGCACAGAGAGCGGTCACAAAAAAAGGTCAAGGTTAATGAACAAAAAGGTACAGCATATCAGCATAAATACTATACATCACAATTTCCTCTATCAGCCCTCCATCTCTTCCTTCATTCTCTTCACTCATTGGTTGTCTGGGACATGTCTGCGGTTCTCTGGGATCCGCCTGCGTGAACATGCCCTCCCACCTGCAGACTGCCAAAACCCCTTAATTTGTCACTTACTGAGTTGGTGTGTTTTGTGGCTTGCAAGGTGCTAGCAGAAGCGCTTCAGAAAAGAAAACCTCAGGCAAACGAGGCCAGAGATGAAGGAGATGTGGTCGATTGCTTTGTAGGTGTGCTGAAAGTACAAAACCGCACAGACTGCCTCCGAGAGAAACCAATATGACATTCATCTGTTTACACTGCAAACCTAGCTTGTTTGGTTTTTTCAAGATGGACACATTGGTTTCTAAGCAAATTTGTTTAGCGGGTTATTTATATCACTGTCAGTTTGGCTAAGCTGTACACTTGATGATCACTGGCAGGCTCTTCACATCCAGAACTTGGCATTTGTGTGGTCTGAGCCACAAACCTACTATTCATTACCAGGCATGCCTGGGGGAGGTTTATGAAGCTCAAAAAGAAGATATTTCTTGAATCACATCACAAACTCACATGTCATCTGTCAGTACTGTCAACAGGAATCAACTGTGTTCTGATGAAATATTGATAAACCGTCTTCTGAGTGTGAGGACTGAAGATTTACTGGCCACATGAGGCTGTGGGGGACTTGTAGCAGCATGTCAAAGTCTGATTTGGTATCACAAAAGAACAATTTAGCAGGCAAGTGGTTTACTCACACCAGTTTAGTAATAATCCAAACTATATCCTATACTGTTGTAGATTTGGATTAAATTGTAGAGTATTAAATAAGATCAATGAAATGTTTGTTTTTCCTAAAGAAACATTATGCTATGGCCTATAACATCATGGAGAAGACTTTGGCAAAAAAAATGAAGAAGTACATTAACAAAGTTCTTCACAGTTCTTGAGGACCACTGTGAAGTCTCCAGAGCCAACTACCCGGTCATTTCAGAGCATTTCCTGCTTCCCTCTGCAGTTGGGCTTTAGACAGATCATCATTTTACTTCCAACCAGGGGTTAACACCTGAACAATTATCAAAAGTACCAGAACCTGTTTTAATGACCATGTTATCACTGTCCTTAACTGACCATCAAAATCACCTAAGTCCCATAGGTAACATATACTGCATTTTCAAAAGGAAGATGAAAGGCTCATTGTCTACATTGATGCAGTAATAATCAATGCAAACGTAGCTCAGACCAATTATTTAGTGGATTAACCAAGCAACAAATCGACATCCCAGAAATTAATCATTGGTCTTATTCACTATTTACTTTTTCTAAGAAACTGAATTTTGTGTTTTCAGCTAATCTTTGATTCCTCAACAGGACAAGAATTCCAAAGACATTAAAACTAGTTTTGAAGCTGACAAAGGATGGTAATTGTCTTCCCTAAATACCAATTCTTTCAAATAAATCAAGTCTCACAGCAACAGGTCCTTCATGATTGATGTTGGAACCGCAACAGAACACATTTATGGTTATACTCGAGAATAAATAGGCAATCATAATCAAGCAAAAAAGTCCCATTAAGTCAACGCTGCTGCAGAAAAAGAGCCCTGCCTATGAATGTGTCACAAAGACCGATTAATGTACAGTCAGGGGATCAAATATGTGACCATTACTGATCTATATCTGAAACAGTCAGGTGTGTCAGCCAGCTATTAAAAGAGGACATTTGTTCTTAATACTTTTGATGGACTGATGCACTTGCAGATTTCAGCAGTCGCTTGATAACTGAGCAACTGAAGCGTCAGTGGTTTTAGTAAGTGGCGGACAACAGCGGATACAGAACCAAAAGCCGAAAGGAAAACATTCTCAGGAGGGATTACTTTGACAATGACATACAGTTGCCTTTGTCATCCAGTCGCATGTGCACATGAGCAGATGTGTGAGGCCGCCCCCGCACAACAGGCACACACAATCGCCTACACATTTCTCCCATTACTCTTCTGTTGCTTCCATGGATCATGTTTTCCAGATGCATTCAGAAATGGATGATTGACAAAGGCAGAAAAAGAGAAAGCAGATAGTCCCTGCTTTCAGCTTGATGAGGTAGTGAACAATAAAGTGAGAGCAGGAAACCAAGAAAGGGAGACGAAGGAGTGGATAGAGATGTGTGCATGTCTGATGATTAATGCCTGGATGGTGAAGGAGTGGAATCAGGAGGTCAAGGGAACTGCTAGCAGGACAGGGGGAGGACGGGGGAGTCTAAAGCGTCTTTTTTTCCCCAGCTGAAGAAAACACATGCTGGCGTCATAGTGATATCTGTTTTAGCAATGAGACTGGTCTGAACAGGTTCCTTAACTTTCTCTCTTCATGCGGAGCTTACCTTCAGCTCTCCTGATTCCAACAACAAAATGACAACTTACTTGGAAAAAAAATAAAATTTTAAACCACATCCATCTTATATGCTTTTCAGTTGCGTAAATCCCATGAAGGGTTTTGGAAAGGCAAAAGGTCAAACCAGAACACAGAAAAAGCCCAAGAGCACCCTTAAAGATATCTGGAGAATGCTTAACATGGCCGACAAATGAAGGGACAGCTGCGCTCGTCCCAGAGCTCCCCGCTCTCTCAGGAACGGGAAGTTACAAGGCCGCTCACACACGCCTGTGTTTGCTTAGTCTCTGACACGGAAAGACAACCAACACATGAGATGGGAAGAGGGGGGAAGAGGACGCAGGGAGTGGGAAAAAAAAAAGAGTTGGAGGGTAAAAGACTTATGCTAAACATTAGTTTTATTTGTCTGTTAGTCAGATTCCTCGCAGAATGGGAAACATGCACACAGGCAGGTTGCACAGCACATTATGAGCCTTAACTACTCTCACAACAACTTCTTCACATGGAGAGTTTCACAGTATTCTAACCTAAAGTAAAAACAAAACAGTTATGACCAAAACATTATTTGAATACCTTCATTAAATGAAAAAAAAAATAAATGAAAGTTATGCTAAATCAAGAAGTAGCTTGTGGTTAGGGTTATTACACTATTTTTTTTCATTGTTTGAGTTAATGAGTAAATTAGGTTTACCAATTAGTTTTTTCTCTTGGCAACTTCAGTTTGAAAACATTACCTAATTCTTTAGTTTCCACACAATGTCTGCTTTTTGTGTTTTGTTTTTTGTAAGTAAAAATAATCAACCAACACAAAAATTTCTTATTTTTATAAGCAAGAGTAAAGTGCAGAAATCTTCAGCCTGCTGAGCACTACAGCAACAGGTAGGGGAAGGGAAGAGTTGCGTTAAGTGGCCATTTTTACAGTGCTCTCCAGGAAAGCACTGTGCCCTGTACAAGTTTTCTATTGCTTTTCTTCATGTACACATACTAAAGATTTGACATCCTTCGTGTGGAGCAACACCTTGGTGAGAATAAAAAGTGGTTATGTGATTTGTGCAGGACAGTAATGCCCTGTATCTGGACCCAGAATCGTATGTCCCCATTTTAACTGGTTGTGAAGAGAGCAGCAGGAGGGGCTCAACCAGGACACCGTTAATGTGAGAACCATCACTGACGATGTTACTCAATGCTTAACGCACAGTTTAGTATTATGTCTGGAATTTCATTTAAGGGTCTTAAACCTAAAAAAGTTTTTAAAATGAAATGACATCAAGCTTAAATAGTGCTTTTCAACCCTCCAAGGGTTTTCAAAACCGTGGCATATCGTGTTACCACTTACTCATCCATTACTGGATTCTTGTCATTACTTTTAAAGAACAGACTTTCTGCATAAGTCATATGGGGACAAAGAATTATTTGAGCTTTATAAATAAGAATTTTCTATCAGACACTACTGAAAATACATTCAGTAGTGTCCACAGGTCTGATTATCAAAACATTTGTTCACTCATTTGATCCTTTTCAGATCTTCACAATTTTTAATAAGTATCATTACATTTTCCAAAGAAATACTCATAAAAATATACTAGACTTAAAAAATTATGGTTCAGAACTCAATAAGACTGATGTGTTAATATATCACTTTCATCTAATTTTATCTAAAAGGCATCGTCATCAAAATAGTGGCCTATGCCATTTGTTTAGATTTCAACTATTAGCAATTCAATTGAAAAACTACTCATTTTAGTGTTGCATAGTACAATTTATCTCATCGATTTGATTAGATACATATCAAAAAGCTAATGAATAGTCACCTGAAACTTGCACTATGTTCTATACACCTGGAAGGCATATTGGATGAACTCTAGGCTGATTGGAAACCTCTGACTCTGTATCCCACCTTCAGGTGGGAGGTAGTGGGTAAGGTGGTCTTGTATTCCTTATTGGAAAACAAGAAATTCTGAGTTCTGAGGAGAAAGAGCATGCACATTTAGAGCCTAAATTCAACAACCAACATGGTTTCCGCTCAAAAAAATGTATGAAAGGTTTCAGGAGTGAATCATTTCTCAGCACTTCTGATCATTTGTACCTCATTAGAGAAGTGGGACAGGTGATGGTAGATAGCCTCTACTTCTGTGAGAGAAATTTATTGTTATTGACTTGTGTTACAACTAGGTTTAGCACAAGAGTAAGAAGCATATTCTACAGCTTTTCTGACTTGCTGTGAGATCAACCTCAACTCATGAATGACATCATTCCCAGATCTGAACTCCAACTTCTAAGACACATGGGATGAAGCAGTACCCAGCTGGGAACGGAGCGGTAAACAAGGCGCCATCTATTTCTAGCCTTATACCGGGCACCTCATTTTATTTCCTGCAAAATCCCATGCCCTATTTCTGTGAGAGAAATGGAAAAATCAAACCACAGCTTTTCTCTGTTAATTTTAACACCAAATAAAAGTTAATTTTTGTTTGAAGAATTAAGTTGCTTGCTTTTAAGTGGAAAATATTACAAAGGATAACTTGGGAATCAAAAACAATTCTACAAAAAAAATGCTATTCCTGAATAACCAATTTCCAAATGTAGCATGTAAGGAATATGCTTTTTTATAATAGGAAGATCAAATCAGGAAACAGAAGTATAAAGTGACACCGACTTCATTGGTTTTTCAACCCCCTAAACACACACACATAAAACTTCAACCAAGAGTCATTTCTCCTGATTGGTGGCCCACTAATTAATCCAAAAATAAACCAACTAGCCCTCTCGGAAACACACACACATGCACACCCACACACACCTTCAAATACCTTCACTTAAAACAGCTGGTCAAACTAATCTTGTGTAAAGTGAGGCAACAAGCCCATTTGAAGACAGGGATGGTCTTTGATGTTGAGCCACTTGGTCAGCAAGGCAACACTTTAGCGAGCTCAGAGATATTTACAAGCTCTTTAACTCACCTTTTCTTCTCCACAGCTGCTTTGACACAATCTAACAGAGAAAATATAAACCTGAGAGGCAGGGATGACTCAAACAAATTCATAGTATAACACCTTTTTGAATCAATTTAGAAATGTTGTATTTAATTATAACATCTGCAGAAACACTGCACAGAGAAATGTTTTGTTTGTTTTCCAGTTATGCATCTAATTTTAACAAAACATTTTAACTTAATATGTGTATCTACTGATACTGTTAGGTTTTGTTTTCTACCCCTGAAAGTGAGTTATAATATCCTAATCAACTAGTGTACTGGTGCCCCCTGCTGGTAAACTCAGCTCTCTGTAGTCATCACTTGCAGAAAATGCCACGGTAATATAGATTTTAAAATTTAGTTCTGTATTGGGCATGAATAGTATGTATCCATCCATCCATCCATTTTCTTTGCACCCTTGTCCCTTGGAGGGGTCAGGAGGGTTGCTGGTGCCTATCTCCAGCTGACGTTCCGGGCGAGAGGCTGGGTTTGCCCTGGACAGGTCGCCAGTCTGTCGCAAGTATAAGTTAAGATAAATATAACATTAACATTGTTAAAAGAGTTGTCTAAAGGGTTTCTTTTTTGTTAGGTATTTAAATAGAACTTAAATTCCATTTTTAATGGCAACAGTGAAGCGCACAAGTTTAATTTTGTTGTGGTACTTTGCTAATCTTCGTAGGGGTCAAAAGTATATTTGCTGGAATCAAATGTATGCATACAGTTAAATCTGGTCAAATGTCCCATAGCAAGTTGCACATTCTTTTTGTAGCCATTTACAAACAATAATTCTGTCTGAGTATTTGTCCGCTCCTCATCAGAATTAGAGTTGTTTCAGTCGGCTCGCTTTCTGACACTGGCTTTTCAGGATTGGGTCCTCAAATATTCAATCAATATTCTCTGCCTCAGACGGACCCTGGTTTTCATTTGACATCAGATATTCTTCATCAAGGCACCAGGCAAACTGTGGTGGATCTGACTTGTTTGTTCTGTGGGTGAGCAAGTCAGGAGCTTTCTGCCAGTCAATTTCATACAAAACAAAACCAGTTTTTGTTTTAGAAAACAAATCAAAAACAGTTCTGTTCGTGATTCTTGAAACAACCCTCTGTGTTGGAGTCATCTGTCTGACCCAGATGAGTAGAATTTGATCAGTTTCACACTTGACACTTTTGAGACATTTTTACTCTCATCATCAACAACAACAACAATAATAATAACAATAATAATAATAATAATAATAAGTTTGTTATTTTTAGTCATTCATTTAATTTATTACATTTTTGACTGTTGATGTCAGATTGATAACTTTTGATGAGATGCTGCAAAATTGTGTTAATATTTAAACAGCAGTGGTAAAGTTTTTTTTTTCATTTTTTGCTTTGTTTTAGTCAGTCAGTAAGTTATTTAGCTCATCTGTTTGTTTGCATGTGTTTCATTATTATAAACAATGAGAATACGTAAACACGACATTTCTGTTATGTACTGTCCAATATTTTGACAAATAAAATCTAGCAGAAAGAGAAAACAATACAATAAAATGTCTCAATAAAAACATCAGAACTTGCACTTATACTGTACCAGATGCAGTGGTACAGTACAGCATTGACTTCAGCTGCAGCCAATTAATTCTGACCAAAGGTTTGAGGCGCATGAGTTCCCAACGTCGGTGGACACGATGCACCTGCCACACATCTGTAACATTTACAAAAAAAAAAAATATCCCACATCTGCGAAAATTAAAGCTCAGTTTTAGAAAACATGGATAACTTCACTGACAAAAACGCAAACAAACAAAGCCCAAACAAAACTGGTGTACCAAAATTGGTATGTTAGTAGCCATGAAATTACAAGGTAACTTCATAGTTTATACAGCTATAAAAACAAAACTGCACACCACTGCTTCATGAATACTGTGGTTTTCAAAATTAGGTCCCTAAGAAAAGCTCAATACCTTTCTGTTAATTTGTTCCTCTTTTGAAAGCCTTTGATTAAGCCACTGTGGTGGCATAAACGTTTATAAATGGCTGGGTTGGTAACGGAGACACTCCATGAGAGCACAAGCGCGTCGAGCCAGAAGGAATGTGGTTTTGATTCGGAGAACGTGCCAACGTTCCAGCCAATGCTAATCATTGGGAAAAGCTTGTGAAAACCATGATGGGTTTCACAGACCAAGCTTTTGAGCTTAGGGGTTACATCACAAATCCACTTAAGCTTTTTATGTAATTTGGTTAAATATATTGCTTTTTATCTTTTTATTTCTCCAGTTTGGATGGATAAACTTGTGGGAAAGTATAACATATATACATATATGAGGGGAAATTTCTCTTAAAGTGCTCTCCCTTTATATGAACTTCCAATCCCACAATAAGTGTGTGTGTTTTTTGGGGACAGGATGTGTGTGGTGTATTGTTAAAAAAGGGGGGGGTAAAGCTGCTGCTGGCATCAGAATGAGGGAGCAGCTCAGCTTGTAACGCTCACCACAATATAATCTAATTTCCATGGTGCTAAAGGAAAAAAAAGATCTTTACTGAGAATCCTGATGTAAAAATACGGTGTGGGCAGCAGCTTACATATGCAACATTCATATAGAAACAACAAAGAAGGATGTGAGAAATGAAAGAGTTCCAGAATTCCTCAGTATCTATTGCCTTATATTAATATAGTATCTATTGCCTTATCCTGAACATAGATTGGTGATTTTCTTTGAATGTTACAAAGGATTCCTGCTTTAGGGTTTCATTTTTCAGGATTTTTAAAAAGTAAAACCTTGTCACAAATGGGAAAAGTTTGTCGTTGTTTGCAAGATTCATCATAAACTGGAATAGTTGCTTCATGAAGCAGAAGGATCATCTAGTTAGAAGCTTAGGCTGTGCTAGACTTCTTTGTTGAGTGACGGTGTCAAAACATATCCAGCCACTATTTACTGTTGCCTGTAATTCAACTGCATTTAATTTTCATTCAGCTCAGTTAATATTCAGTCTGAACAAGCTGAACAGAGAATCTTCATTCTCACAGCAAGCAGATGAATGCATGTTTTCTCAGCAGTGATAAAAACCACTGACTGTGGCCCCATGTAACTACATATGAACAATGATTTTAAATGACTACACTTGAATTATAAGCGATTCACCTGCTCACAACTTCTCCCTGGTCCACATGGACATCAATTGTGCATTATTGTGCTTATGCATAATCAAATGTTAGCTTGCTGCGAGGCTATTTTCAACTAATTTTAGACTTTTAGCTTATACAGGTGACTGATGTCTGGGGATTTTGTTGCTGATCTGGAGTCTGAATCAGTGCTCTGCTGCCACATTGGAGACTGGAATTACAAGCACCACTTCAGCCAAGGTTTAGACAAGATTCTCTGAATGAGAGGTTTCCACTCACTTCAGTGGGAGGAAATCCCGCAGGTTACGCTCCTTCTGCACCAGAGGTTCAGCTGTACCGGTCTCTGACCTGTATCGGTCACAGACGCGCTCAAAAGTTTTCACAACTCTTCGACGTGCTGGCAGCTTCTGAATAGCAAGACGGCTTGACTACAATGAGAAGGTCAGAGAAATGATGAAAATGTATGGCTTTTTCATTGATTTAGTTGCCTCCAAATTGTGCTATGTGCATTTTGAAAATGTCTGCACAACTGCACCAAGTGGTCAGTTGTGTGTAATCTGTCAAGATGACAAATGATCTTCAGATTTTTCTGAAGTCAAATATGGAAAGTGTTTGGTTAACATGACCCCTTATATTTCTGAAAAAAAGTCAACCTCTCTGTGAAACCTGGTGGTGGCAGCATAATGCTGTGGGGTGGCTTTTCTTCAGAAGAGACAGGACATTCGTTCTGAGATAATGGGAAAATGTACGTAATTTGAGTCGAGCTACATAACTGTTACATGCTGGACACATATGCACAAGGTCAGCTAAGACTGCAGAGAAAAGCAGTTCAGCAAAATGTTGATTTAGGGTGACTGAATGCAAATGCTTGTCACAGTTCTCTCTTTGTATTATTAAAAAAATAATATGTTTGATTTGTCTTCTAAATCACAGCACCATTCTTTGCCTTTTACCCCTTTTGGTTTCCAATTGAAAAAATCTGAACAAGTCCAAGAGGTACAAAGAATTTTCTTCTCATTCTCACGCAGGATCTTCGATCGTCTCTAATCCACTCGCACATCTCCTCCATCAGCCTCATCTCTAATCTACAGGGTTATGGGCCTTCAAGGTGATTCCAAATATTTGCCTGCTGGAAATTGATATGATGGTTGTACTCAGAGTGAAAGTCTGCAGCCAGCTGCACAAACACAATGTAGGTGATTCATGAACCCACCTGCGAGCTGCTTGTAGTCCAATCTGACAAAGAACCCACTGCTGCTCTGGAGGCACTGCAGCACAGCCTGATAAATACAAGGAGAGAGGAAGGTGGGTGGGTGGTCTCACACACAGATAGCTGAGCAACTGAGCTACTTCTTCCATACCCCCGTTATCAGTTTGTATCTCTTTGTATACACAGTACCCTAAATACTACAGTGAAATACTTTGAGACAAAGATCCAATCACTATCTCTACACTGAGTGGAAGTGTGCTCAGCAGCCATAACACAAATATAGTGCTTTGCAACATGTATTCATCTTTTTTCCAGCGCCAAAATATGTGTCACTCAATGGAAAAGTTTAACCACAAGTATCAAAAAAAGATATTTTATACCACATTACATCACAGTGAACTGCACTCTCAGCATTCACATCAAACATCAAGAACAAGACAGAGTTCTTACTTGGATGGCTCTGCAGTTGTCAGTTCTATCAGATAAGGTCAAGGAAAACGAGCAGAAAGCGCAGCGGTTATAGTAGTTATAGTGATGGCGGACTTCTTCAGCCATGGCGGACTTCTTCAGCCCGCCAGAGCGTCAACACAATAATCAAAGAGCGCCACAACAGCAAACAGGCATACTCACTACTGGCGTCACACTATAACGTTCATTACCTGAACTCAAATAAAATACATTTAGAAAATATTTTGCGGCCTTATTACAGCTGACCAACCGAGCCAACAGGAGCGTGAGTCATTAGCATCATTACTTTAGCCTGATGCTAACTCCGGCTTCACATTCGGCTCTCAACAGTTCAGTTCTGTTGAAGCACCTTTTTTCTGCCAGATGGTATTTATCAGAGGCTATTAGCGTTATAATCTATATATATTATTTATGACTCAGCTTACCTGTGAACAGAAAGTACAGCGGTTATGGTAGCTGCTCCTAATATCTGCTGTAAGCCGTTTTCTCAGTAATGGCGGACTTCTTCAGCCCGCCAGAGCGTCAACCGCAGTTGCATACGGCGCTGAGCGCCCTCTGGTGGCCAAATTCATACGTTGTTAGATATAATAGATTCTAACGCTAGTTTCTCGCTGAAAGTAACATTTAGCATTAAAAAATAAATGGGGGAGCAACTTAACAAATCAGATGAGATTGATTTGAAGAGAATCAGCAATTTTTCCAGCACTATTTTCACCGTGAGAGAAAACAGAGAATGGAGACGCAACAGTGATGATGGGGCAGAATGGATTATGAGGACCGACTTAGCTTCAATCCTTCAGTGTTTGTTCAAGATATTAAGACTGCATCGCAGGAAGTCAATTATGAAGATTCAACAAGTTGAGAAAGAAGGTTGATTCTGTTCTGGAGCATCTGGTGATGATAGTGCAAAGGATTCTTTATAAAATTTAGATTATCACTGACAATCCTGAGTATTCTCTTTTTGGGAATGCCATACAAGAGCAGTTTCAATCAGAGGCATCTTCAAATATGTTGTAATACTGACTGCTACAGGAGATCCTTCGTGCCCAGTCCTATCGAATGTTTATAGAAGCTTAAGTGAAATATATCATAGCAACATTTAATTTTGCTTTCGGATTAATAGAGTATTTTTTTAACTTAATAGAACATCCCAGCAACTCGTGTTTATCTTTTTTAGAGGTTTCAACTTGCCTCTATTGGTTTAATCAGATTCTCAGAGGATGTTTACTGTCAAAATCAAGTTTGCTCTTGCTAACAGATTTTCTTTTAAACAAAAAAAGTTACAAAAAAGAAAGGGTGCAATTTCATATTGAACCACACGAGGGCAGAAGGGGTCCATGACTGATGCTTCCTGCTCTACAGTTGGTTCCTGCTTTAAAAAACGTGTTGCAGCGAACAGCATATTTAATGAACAGATCTGTTTCCAGATGTGTGCTTTGTTGCACTTTACCATTTTTATCAAATATTTAATTAATATAAATACCTTTATCTTCAATTGGATTTAATTGAATGGTTACATTACGATGCAAGCAAAAAATTATGTTAGAAGGATAATCTTGATAAGGTGAGGAAGTTGATAGTTATATATATTTTTGCTTGTTTGTTTGTTTTGTTTTAAAGTTAGGGTCTTAAACTACATCTGATGTTATCTGTGATGACAGTCACCCAGTTTGCTCTCAACTTCCTGTACTGATATGCTAGCTTTTCTCTCATCAACTTCCTCAAACTTGAGCAACACATTAAAAAAAGAACACTGACTAATTTTTTTTTTCACTCTACCAAAGGTGTGAAAAAAATGACGGCATGGGGAAGGTTGTTTCAGACTCTGCAAAAAACTCATAAAATGATATGTAACTGATTGTACCAAGATGTTAACACTTCTTGTGTTAACTCAGATCTTAGCATTATGCACTTCATTTTAAAAAATGATCTATTTTGGTTATATAAAGAAATGAATAATGCTGCTACAGATCAAACTTTTAACCGAAAAAAGCAGGTTGATAAAAGTTTGATCATGTTGCTGGATAAGTAGTGGTATTCATTTAGAATATCATGAGAACTTAGGTTGCTTTCACACAAAGCCACACTGGAGCTTACAGGGCAGGTTTAAAGACTAGAAGATAGATTATCAAAAATATTTTAATATTCTAACTTGAATAAAGCAACATCTGAAAATAGACAGCTTTCTAAGACAATTTCTGTGTATTCTCACATATCACTAAATAAAACTGACTGCTATAATTTTCAAAACTATTTCTCTTTGTATTAAGTCTCTTAGTTTCCAGTTGTTTATTCAAACATTCTTTTCCACACAACAATAAATGACAAAGAGGGAGCTGAGATCTTTGGGAAGTCCCACACAAGAAAATTAAACAAAACAGATTCATTGCTAAATATGGTCACATGATTGAAACTGAATTGGTTTTGAGATAGCAACATGTCACCAGCCAGTGATGAAGCTGTATCTTAACTGCTATTAAAAAATAAAACAGTATTCATAAAAATCAGCAAAGAAAAACAAAAATCAAGTAAAGGCAGCACACGAAATCAAAATCCTTAGGGATGACAAAACAAACACATCCTCACATTCCTGGTTGGATTTTAACAACAAAGTGCACAATGTCAGCAGAATGAAACCCTGAACCGTTATGAATGTTTTTTTTTTTTTTTAAGTAAAACAAAAAGAAAAACCGCTGATGTGATGATCTCACCAGGAGTGCCGAGGAAAGCCAGGCATAAGGAATGGGCCTGGTCGCTTCAATCAAAGTATACCAAAGTTTAAAGAATTAAGATATACATATACAAAAAAAAAACATCATTAACATGTTCTGTCATATCAGAGACCGTGCCAGAGACAGTATGGAGCATGGAATAATGCGACTATGCAACTCTATGAACGTGTCAGCTGGCTGATGCTAACTTCCCATTGCTTACATGAAAGACAAATATGGCTGTATGGAAATATATCAAGTCATGAGAAACATATTCATGGTGTGGAAACTTGCGCTATTAGTAAGGTGATAATCAGTCAAGCAGCAAATGTCATGCTAGGTACCAGAGTAGATAATCTGATTTATTAACATCTGGTTGCTCTACTATAAAAAGAGCAGAACAGCAAAAAAAGGATAATGTTCTCTGGAGTAAGCAGTTGGGAATTAAGATTTAAAATGTGATAATTAATGTACCTCAATATGTTAACGTATTTACGCAGCAAAATAAATAAATGTTGCTTAAATGCAAAATGATGATGTGCATTTTTTTTTTAACCTTTTGCGTATAGGTCCTTATACCATCAAGTTAATCTGAACTAATGAGCTACAACAACATTTAATTTCCCTTTGGGATCAATAAAGTATATCTGAATTTGAATTTATGTCTTACGAAATACCTATTACCTCAGCCTCTTTAATCATTAATCATACTTTATTTTGCTGTCAGAGTATTATAATGGTCTGTGCCTCGGCAGAACGTTTGGTAACACTTTATTTGAAGGGGGGTGAATAAGACTGACATGACACTGTCCTAAACATAACACCTGTCACGAAACAATGAATCATTACTGATATAAATTTGTTATAAAAGTATTACTGATTGCACTTTAAAAGTTGGGTAACTTTGTTATTAAAGGTAAAGTTTAAACAGTAATGATTTCTTGATTAATGTCAAGTTGTCATAACAAAGACATTTTCAATAATGTCAACTTTGTATTAAAAGTGTCATAATTTACCAAATGACACTTTATGACAACAGTCATAAATATTCATGAAGGCTTATTCATGTTCATGACAGGTGTTATGTCATGTTTATGACAGTGTCATGACAGTCTTAATCACCCCCCTTCAAATAAAGTGTTACCAATAGTACTTAAGTTCTTAGCAAGCTGACAAAAATTAAAGAAATCATCTTTAAAACATCTTTAGAAAAATACAACCATTATTACACCAGCACCTGAGATATGGACCTTACCAAGCTCTGCCCAGAAACGCCCCTCGAAAGTCCCACGTGACCACATGTCTCACAAACAAAGCCTCGCAGTGCTTAGATTCTGTGTAAACATGGAATTTTCATTTCCACTGACTCTCTACAGAGTATTTCTGAGTCGATTAGTTTAGCATTTCTGCCGGATTTTCACAAAATATCAGCCACCACAATGGACAAGGGAACCAACAAGTTCATGTCATCTTTTTTGGACGACATCAAGGTGTTTGAGCCACGCAATGCCTCCAACATTGTGCACGTCACAGCGAAAAGCTACCAGTCGAGGAGGAAAACAGTTGATCCTCACACCCTCAGCATTGTTTTTGCAAGGCTGGGTAAGTCGGGCATTCATGGTTTTGAGGGTGATTTCTGTTGGCAAATGTTCGAATGTGCCTAGGCCTGATACATGGTACTCGGTGGCTAACACAATTAGCGTGGCTAACACAATTACAGTTTAGTAAAAAGCCTTTCAGGTCAAATAAAATCTTTAATGTATGTCAGATACGGTACACATATCATATGATCTGTTCAGCTAACATAAGAATGTAACAGACAGGCTTCAAGGTAGGGAAGTTGAATCGGTGCTGCCATTATGCTGTACTTGGCTAAAGGGTTTTCATAATGGATGTGTTTATTATTGACTTTCTTTTTTTCATTCACTAAACACAAAGAAAGCAAAACAATAGAACTTACGCCAGCAGACAATCCTTTGTTCTTATTAATCCTATGTCGGTTGAGCTGTAAATGCGGTTGTGCACAAGTTTAATCCAAGCAAGGCTTTCCGTTTCAGATTTTGGAAATCTGTGAATTTTAGTTCCACAAACAAGATCAGGATACCTGACATCACCTGTAAAGATTCCCCACTGACAGTGGAGAACCATTTTTTTTTCGAGTCTTGACGCAAAAACTTTCTGCCGGTCTACTAGTCCACAATGTAGCATGTATTTATTACAGTAGCTTGTGTTTGTGAGATGGTTAAGTAGGTGGTAGCTGTGCTATGACGTGAAATGGGCATTAGCCAATGAAACACGGCCCCTGTGGTAAGGTCCATTAACAACTGATTACAATCTTTTTTTCTTCCATTTTGTTGTCATTTTCAGCTAAAAGTGTTTTCAGCGGCAAAGAATTCTGTGACATTTTTCAGAAAAACCATAGCTCATGATGTTTGCAATTTTTACAGGATTTCTAAACATTTTCCATGTAAAAAATTTCTAAACTTAAAAGTGTTATTAAAAATTCTCAGAATTTTCAATATCTTATGTTCATTTCAAAATCTAAAATTCTAAAAGTTCATTATGAACAAACAGCAGATTTTTCTACAGGCAGGCAGCAGGCTTTACATGTTTAAATACCCTGGAAAAATAGGACATAGTAAGAAAGGAAGAAAATGAGTAGAAAAAGAGAGGAAGATAGGAGGAGAGGAAGGGAGAAAAATAAGAGGCACACAAAAGAAAGTAAACATTCAAGAAAGGAAGGAGAGACACATGAAAGGAAAGTTCAAACAATGAAGGAAGCAAATAAATCAAGAATAGAATGAATGACATAGACATAGAATAAAGGAATTAAGGAAGGAAGGCAAGAAGGAAATGAAAAACAAACAATAGAAGAACAAAAAAGAAAAAATAGGGAAAGGAAAAGAAAGGAGGAAGACAGAAACAAAGTTTAGACAGTTTTTTCCAGAGTATGCAGAAAATTTATACCTGAAACGTTGAATAAATTTAATTTAAAACTAAGCTACAGCCTCTTGACATCTAGTGACTTATATCAAGTTTATAGATGCCTCGCAATGCATTTAACATGTTATTCAGTGGAGTCTTGTGCTTCACCTGAGTGGAACCGCTTGTGTTTGTTCAGTTTTGACCAGGTGGAGAAGTCCTCTCCACAAGTAGTACATTTGTAAGGCTTCTCGCCTGTGTGCATCCTCATGTGACCCTTCAGGTCGGTTCTGTGGCCAAAGTTTCGACTGCAAACCGTGCACTTGTACGGCTTCTCGCCCGTGTGCGTCCTGATATGTCTCTTCAAAGTCGTCCTGGTGGCGAACCTCTTCTTGCAGTAGGAACACTTGAAGGGCTTCTCCCCCGTGTGCACCCGCAGGTGGTTTTTGAAGGCGGAAGAGTCGGCAAACTCTTTGCCACACTCTTTGCACGTGTAGGGCTTCTCGCCCGTGTGAATCCTCATGTGCTTCTTCATATTGACACACGAGCTGAATGTCTTTCCGCACGTGTTGCAAATGTACGGTTTTTCCCCCGTGTGGACCCTGAGGTGCAGGTCCAGGTTGTAGCGGCGGTTGAAACCGTTTCCGCAGACGTCGCATTTGTAAGGCTTTTCAGCGGAGTGGATGACCAAATGCTTGTTCAGGTCCCAGCTCTCTCTAAACATTTTCCCACAAGTGTCACATTTGTAAGTCTTTGCGACTGTGTGAGTCTTCATGTGGAATTTGTAGTTCTTGAAGTTAGACATTACTTTGCCACATCTGTCGCACTTGTAGGGGTTTTCTACCTTCTCCTCTGCTTCGCTTGATTCACTGTCGTCGGTATTGGACAGAGGTGGGTCAGGATCTTGATTCGATGTTGTGCTTTCTTTGCTGCGTGTGTCATACTTTTTGACTTCTTTGCTTGAACCTTCGTCTCTATCCATCCTTTTTTGCGGCGACTCACAACCCTGACCATCTCTTAGCCTCTTGGTCGATGTTGCTTCTATGCTTTGTGCATCTTCATTGTGAGATTTTCCAACATTATTTGCTTCCTTGTTTTGATTTCTTGATTTATCTTTGGATTTAGAATGCGGGGCTGCCTTTTTCCTATCCCTCGATGTTTTATTTGGCACTATTTCTGTTTCCTGACTGTGGTCACTCTGTGTTATCTCAATATCTCCAGTAGAAGACGCTTTGTTGCCGACATGTTCATCATTTTGTGCAGACTTTGAAATTAGGTTGGAAGTTTCTTCCTCCTCTTGAGGTTTTATGTTATAATCTGTGTGTTGATTGGCGGCAGTCTTCTCGTTGAGAGTTGTATCTGTAGTTGATCTTGCGCTTTCTTGCCTGGGTTTCTTGAGCGATTTTGTTGAAGTCGGTGTTTTCCTATCTTTTAACTTTGTTTTTGATGGCGGATGTGTACCTCCATGCAAGGGCGTCCTCTCTGATTTATGATTTTTCTTTGAGGTGTGTTCTGTTTTATCTGTCGATGTCACAGCCTCTTTGATACCATCCTGGCTTGATGTTTGCTCTGTACTTTTGGCTGACGGTGCACTCATATCACGGTTTTCATTCTGTGATGTTTGATCAACATTTTCCATTGCTGTTACTCCTCCTTCTCGAATTTTCTCGCTTGGTGTCAGCTCAGCAGATTTGGTTAATGTGCTCTTATCTTGGTTGCTTGTACTAATGGCTCGACTGCCTTGATCCTCTGCTATCTCAGTTGTGGCCCGTGTCTCATTTTGATATTCATCAACTGGTGTTAGCACAGTCAGCATGGAAGACTCTGGCCTCCAACCTTGAATCACCTCAGGTTGACTTGGCTCAACACTTGTAGTTAAAATTTTACTTTCATCTTGAATCCTACTTTCTTCTAGTTCACAGTTTCTTCCCGGTGTTGAGCTGTTATTGTAACCTGTACACATCCTTGTTGGTGTGGCCCCATTGCTTGAAGCTGGTGTTGTGAACTCAGTATTACTGTTTTGTGTTAGGTCAGTGCTGCCTAACAACACTGAGCTTCCAACATGATCTTTCCCCAACTGTGTCTCTTCTGTAATGCTGGTTGATGTTTCATTTAAATCATCAAAGCTCATGTTTAATGATTGTTCAGGACTCATACTGGAGAGTGCAAAGGTGTTGTCATCAATTTCATTCAAGATGTCTTCATAATTTGCATCTAAAAATGCATCATCAAATGCTTCCTCTGAGTTTGTAGCTAATGCTGGACTCCTCTCAGCTGAAGTTGGTGCTGCAGGTCTGGTTGGTGATGTCCCTCTATTGTCATGTTGGATTTTGGCTCCACCTGAAGTTTGAGAAAGATGTTGCTCATTCACTGACGGTGTCCCCTCCTTCCACCCAGACTCTACGACTCTGTTTAAGATCTTAGACGCAAGATTGGCATTTGCTCCACTCTCTTTTTCAGGACCTAATGGCTGGGACTGACCACTGGTGGTATTCGGACAAGAAGGTGGAGTCAGTGTGGCTGGGACTTCTTGCAGTTGTGAAAGCTGCAGTTGTTCTTGTTGCTGCAAAGGATGCAGCCGTTCTTGTTGCTGCAAAGGCTGTGACCGTTCTAGTTGCCGCAAAGGCTGTGGCCGTTCTAGTTGCCGCAAAGGCTGGGACCGTTCTAGTTGCTGCAAAGGCTGCGGCCGCTCTAGTTGCTGCAAAGGCTGCGGCCGTTCTAGTTGCCGCAAAGGCTGCGGCTGTATTTGTTGCCGCAAAGGCTGCGGGCGTTCTAGTTGTTGCAAAGGCTGCGGGCGTTCTAGTTGCTGCAAAGGCTGCGGCCGTTCTAGTTGCTGCAAAGGCTGCGGCCGTTCTTGTTGCTGCAAAGGCTGCGGGCGTACTTGCTGCTGCAAAGGCTGCGGGCGTACTTGTTGCTGCAAAGGCTGCGGCCGTTCTTGTTGCTGCAAAGGCTGTGGCCGTTCTTGTTGCTGCAAAGGCTGTGGGCTTACTTGTTGCTGCAAAGGCTGCGGGCGTACTTGTTGCTGCAAAGGCTGCGGGCGTACTTGTTGCTGCAAAGGCTGCTGGCGTTCTAGTTGCTGCAAAGAATACGGCCGGCCTAGTTGCTGCAAAGGCTGTGGCCGTTCTAGTTGCTGCAAAGGCTGCAGCCGTTCTAGTTGCTGAGAAGGCTGCAGCCGTTCTTGATGCTGCAAAGGCTGGAGTCGTTCTAGTTGCTGCAAAGGCTGCGGCCGTTCTAGTTGCTGT
Organism: Micropoecilia bifurca; assembly: GCA_903067075.1. NCBI lineage: Eukaryota > Metazoa > Chordata > Actinopteri > Cyprinodontiformes > Poeciliidae > Micropoecilia > Micropoecilia bifurca. The sequence goes on along the minus strand of CAEGAF010088989.1, from coordinate 17,476 downwards.
AAAGGCTGCGCCCATTTTTGATGTTGCAAAAGCTGTGGACGTTCTTGTTGCTGCAAAGGTTGTGGCTGTTCTTTATGCTGCAAAGGCTGCAGCCGTTCTTGATGCTGCAAAGGCTGGAGTCGTTCTAGTTGCTGCAAAGGCTGCGGCCGTTCTAGTTGCTGTAAAGGCTGCGCCCATTTTTTATGCTGCAAAAGCTGTGGACGTTCTTGTTGCTGCAAAGGTTGTGGCCGTTCTTTATGCTGCAAAGGCTGCGGCCGTTCTTTATGCTGCAAAGGCTGCGGCCGTTCTTTATGCTGCAAAGGCTGCGGCCTTTCTTGATGCTGTAAAGGCTGCGGCCGTTCTTGATGCTGCAAAGGCTGCGGCCGTTCTTGATGCTGCAAAGGCTGCGGCCGTTCTTGATGGTGCACAGGCTGCAGGCGTTCTTGATGCTGTAAAGGCTGCAGCCTTCCTTGATGCTCCAAAGGCTGCGGCCGTTCTTGATGCTGCAAAGGCTGTGGCCTTCCTTGATGCTCCAAAGGTTGCGGCCGTTCTTGATGCTGTAAAGGCTGCAGCCTTCCTTGATGCTGCAAAGGCTGCGGCCGTTCTTGTTGCTGCAAGGACTGCAGCCGTTGTGGATGCTGCAAAGACTGCGGTCTTTCTTGGCTGATGCTTATCTCCTCATGCTCATCTTTAATCTGCACAGTATCTGGTAGAAATCTGGACACGTCGTAATTATTGCCGTGCTGCTGCTGATTTAGAAGAGCCTTCATCTCTAAAAAGACAAAAAAAATCACGCATAAAAATGAAGGAAAACTGTAAATGTTTAATACTTTGAAAAATATACAGTAAAATACTGAAGGCTAATTACAGCAACAAAAACTCCCTTTAAGCAAAGAATGAAAATAAGTTGGCCACATAAAACTTCAGAAAACCTTTTACAAAATTGTGTTGGAAAATGTTTTGTTTCTTTGAGCTGTTAATGCTTAGTGGTAGTCCTAGCTAACCAAAACTATAGGACACCAAACTAGCACTTTGTAAAGTGAATATTCTAATGGCTGCATGATGTTTCCAGCTCTAACATTAAAGCATCCACTCTTTTTTATTTTCTTTGTTTTACAAATGTACAGCTTTGTTAAAGAGGCTATGACCTTATCTGTCTTAGCAGTTCCTTTGTGATGTTTATATTTGACCAACTGGAAATCAGTGAAGAAAGACGAATGTTATGGGTGAATCTCAGAATGAATTATTATTGTTTATTGTAATATTGACTTACTGCTGCCTAAATCCCAAATTTACTTTTAATAAAATGTTTATCTTCATATTTCATATAATAAAAAGGTAGTGCAAGTCTGACTGTATTACATTACTGAAAATTAACCTATAAAATTACAAAGTAGGATGTCATATATCAAGAAAAGATAAATACACGGAGATCTAAAATAAAGAAAACGTGCTGAAAAAATATCACTAGTTCTTTCTACTATGGGAGCTTTTCATTCAATGATTTTATTGAAATCATTGAATGATTTCAATAAAATCATTTAATGATTTTATTGAATGATTAAATAAAATCATTGAATGATTGAATCATTTAATTTAAAAATTAAATGATTTTATTGAAATCATTGAATGAAAATAAGTTGGCCACATATTATTTTGTTTTAAAGATGAATTTACATTGAAAAAGTTACGCTATATGTCTAAAAAGATTCACTGTCCATCTTTCATATAAAATGAGAAAAAATAAAATATCTTCACATCTTGCTTTAGGATCCATTTCTCTAGCATGTATGGGAAAACTGGCTAACATACTCTCTCATCCTGAAAGAAAACTTAAAAGAGGCTAAACTTTAGATTAGGGTAAACGTTCACCATCCTGAAAAAGAAAGCATTCAACATATAACCAGAGTTATTTATAACTATTTATGGGTTTGAATGGCTCAGTCAAAGTCCTGACTAAAATCTAACTGAGAATCTGTGGCATGACTCTTGCCGTTTCCAGATGTTCTCCATCCAACCTAACTGACCTAATGATATTTTAAAAAGAACAATGGACAAAAATGACACAAGAGAAAAGCTGTATCTCTAACAGCGGTAAAGGTGGTTGTAAAAAGTATTGACTTAAAGGAGCTGAATTAATTGCATGCTACACTTTTCAGATTTTAATTAACAACATTAACAACAGTTTCTGGGAAATCATCATATACGTCATGCACTGTCAACTTTGTCAGATGGCCATTTTGTTGTTTTTTGTTTTAAATAATATTTATTTTGTTTCTTGAGAAGCATTTGTCTGAAAAATGAGTAAAAATATCACTTAGGGTATTTTAAAAATCATTTATTTTGGATGTTGATGACAACGTTCTAGGTCAGGTCGATTAAAAATGTATTTTTTTTATAAAATGTTGCAACTGGGAGCCTGTTCCTTAGCATCTTTGCATTCCCAAAACATTATTTGTCATATTTGCATACAGAAGGTTGAGAAATAACTTTAAAAAAATGGAAAAATCAAAACCCATTTTGTCCCTATTTTCAAGAATCACTGAAATATAGTTTGCTTCACACGCCAAATTCCTGAAGGTAGAATTAATTGTCATTGATAAAATAATAAAATTAAATTAAATATTGACTCGACATATAATACCTACAACATATTAACTTTCCAGTTTCATTAAAAACAGTTTGGGGTTATAAAGTACGCAGGAAATTACTCTATAATTGCAGGAGGATTCATCACCCATCACTTGACTTCCGCATTTAATATACAATTAGCTATTGCGTCATTCAACGTTAATGTCGACATGTCTTTACTTTATCAGGAGGCACCACACTGAATATATTTACAATTTGCTAGAATTTTCTCTGAAACGGTTACCAAACCAACATGACGTGTCCGACCTGTCAAACGGGTCTAACCGGCGTCAACGAACACAAAACATGTAACTTAAGAAGAAAACAGACCCGAGAACTCATCAGGTTAATGGCCACTAAATTTCTTACAGCGTAGCTCCTCTTGTTAGTAGAGAACCCGGCGACTAACCTGCCCTCTGTAACTTCATCTCTGGGGAAAACGCCATGTCCAACATCCTGCGCTGCCGAGCGAGCTCCGCTTCATAATCTTCTACTCTCTTCTCAAACGCTCCCAGAATCTCCTGCGCTGCCGCAGTCAGGCGATCGCAGACAAACTTGCGCATAGTTTGAACCGGATACATGGTCAAAACGGACATAGATGCACTTCATATAAGAAAATAATCAGCAAACCGAACGGTTGATCCAACTTGGTTGGAGTCTACTGTTTACTTCCGCGTTGGAGTTTAGGTGATACAGGAAAAAAAAAAAAAAAAAACATGTTTGAGCTTGGAGCGCCACCTGCCGTTAAGGAATGGAAGTTATAATACAATGGTTGCCTGCATTTTTCTTCTTCACCCCGATAAAGGTTGTTTTTTAACGGTAAAAAATTTACAGTTCAAATCAATTAATCAAATTGCATTTGTATAGCACATTTCAGCAGCAAGGCATTTCAAAGTGCTTTACATAATTAAAATAAAAACAGCGTGTGACATTGAATAACGGTGAGAAACAGAAAGATTTAAAAAACAGACAATGAGAGAAATAAAAAGAAATTAAAAGTAAAAAAAAAACTTTACCATTAAAACTTCTTTACATAAAAAAGGTATTAAAAACGTAGACATTGAGAAAAGAAATAAAAAGAAATTAAAAAGTAAAAATAAAAACTTTAACATTAAAACTTCTTTACATAAAAAAGGTATTAAAAACGTAGACAGTGAGAAAAGAAATAAAAAGAAGTTAAAAACATAAAAGACATCACGAGGAGTTACCCTTATGGGGCCTCCTCAAAGTAAGAGCCTTACCTTTAGTTGAAACTCTGTCAACTGGGACTCTAACCCTTTAGCTTTTAGTTAAATCTCTGTTTAACAAGGACTCTAATCTTTATAACTTCCTATCTATCCCCCCACAAGGAGTTACCCTTACAAAATTTTACTCCGCAAACGATAACTTTATTTTAAAAAGACAGCTTAACTGATATCTAAGTAATCGTTGAAGTGTCTCTCAGCACTAACTGATTAACTGAATAACAATTTTAATGGCGCAAATAGCTCTTCAGTAATAAATATATATCTTTTTTATTACCTTGGGTATCACTGATTCCCCAAGCTGCAGCTCTTTGCTGTGGTTCTTTCACAATAAGAGTTGGATTTCTTCCACTTCCCCTTTCTCCCTGCTCACTGTGTGGTGAAAAAATACTTCAGTTGCCAGTGGTTGGAAGAATTTGCCTAAATATCATGTTAAATCAGGGAACCATGAGGTCACAGTAGAGGTTTATGTAGAAATCATTATTATTGTGTCAAGTTATTTGACAAACTAGAACTTGGATCTAATATGTTTCCCATTTAAAGAAAAAGGTTTTTGAGGATGATATACATTTTCTGAGCCAATTATGTCAACACTGACAAAAATGCAGATACATTTGATGTGTAGTTGTTTAAAACCCAGCCTACATTATCTTTAAATTAAATTACCTGAAATTCAACTGGACAAGGCTAAGCTCTAAATGTTTAGGATCCTAACAGCACATCTACTGACTCATGGTTTATTCAGCTCCCTGGAGTCTCTGACTATGTTGTAGAAACACAGTAAGATGCTGTAAGTCTGAATTTGATCAGTCTTGAAAACCTAACTAGGTCAGGGTCAACAGGATTTCTTCTCACATCGCTCTGTATTTAGATTCCTGGCAGCTTCCTGAAAAACTGCTAGTGCTCCCACTATCTGTCATTGTCCAGATAATGCATTCAGAGTAACGTGCAGTAAATGTCAATTTATTCATAAAGCACTTTAAAAACATGAGTTGCACCAAAGTGCTGTACAACAAATTTACCAGTGTAATATTGCTGTAGCAGCAATTTTTAGCCAATTGCTGCTGGGCATTGTGCCTAAGTGAAATAGTACAGGGATGAGAGTAAATCAATAAAGACGGTACTTAAGAGTTATAACATTAAACAGTTACCAGGTTATAAGGTACATGATATAAAAGAAAAGAAAAAAAATCAAGTCATCCTCAAGTTTTATTCAGGCACTAGCCAGGGTATACACTTTTAACACTTTAGTCCATTTGGTTTGTAGTAACATCTAATGACAGTAAGCCATCATTTTAGAAATTATGATCTGAATAACAACACATGACAAATGAAACTCAAATGCAGAACTGCACCCAAAACCGCAAACAAAATAATTAAAATAAACATTTGTTGGTGCAAATACTGAAACTACATATTAAAAAAAAAGACTTCATTCCACATTTGAAAAAACATGAAGTTTATATGAAAAAAAATTTGATCAGACATAAAATTATAATGTGAATTTTTCTAGACAGATAACCACAGTAAGTTTGTCCAATTCGACTTTGAAACTTTTGAACTATAAATGTTTCATCTTCCTTGTTCCTCTAACGTCTTACATTCTCTTTATTTTGGCACTTAACTAAAGTCCCACCTCCTTCATTAGTTCAACAAACACACGGCTGTTTGACACATCCGTCTTGACCTGTGACACCAGGTCCATACACCTTTATAAGACACATCCAAAGCTGCATGACGCACTATTCATGTAAGCTGCATTAACTCAGAAATGCCACATTAGTAATTCCACTTTCCCTCATGAACGGAGTGTCATAAACAAAAGTGTCCTGCTTATAAAACAATACAAAAAGGTCTTCAAAAACATCAAATTGTATTAATTTATACATGTTTTGACAACAAAATCTTACCACAAACGAGACATAATGTCAGTTTGTGTATTTTGTGCCTTCTAAATAAAAAAGGATTTGAAACAAGATGCTGAATTTTTTTTAAATGAATTATAACATCTAGATCAAGGAAAACATCCACTCATACAAGCAGGGAAATCTTGAAAGATATTTACACCAAACCTACTTTTTTGTTAGACAAGCACTTGGTCTGAGTTCATTCCTAGTGGAAAAAAATAAAAAATAAAATGTGGAAAGCGTTGGTTACATTTTTTATTGTCTTATTGTCAGGGGATACATCTCCATTTGAAGACGGATCCGTGGAAAGGCTAGTTTTAACAGTTCGACTGGTGACAATGAAAGTAAAATGAAGTAGAATAAAACTAATCCCAAATTCTATTTCGCACCTTCGGCCTCCTCTGCAGCCCCACCAGACCTGTGCTCTTAGCAGTTTCCCCAAACTTTTTTTTGATGCAGTGTGAGGGCAAAGTGGCAGCGCTATCTGGCTCTCCAAAATAAAAGTTTCAGTGGTGTTATTTCTGTTTTTCAAAAACTTATGATACATTGTAATACATACATAGTTACGGATCGCAGCTGATTACCCTAAAACGGCAACTAATTCCACTTCTGGTAGAGATGTGAAAAAAGTCTAAAAAAAAAGAAAATACTTAACTCCAACTGCAATGGAAAAATGTCAAAAACATTTTAGGAAATTCTAATCATTACCTCAAGTACATTTACAAAGTAGAGAGCGAAAAAATATGTCCTTCACAAATAATTATGTCTTAACTAAATGATCTGTGGCCCAGTTAATTTACTGTGACCACCTCTTTCAATTGCGCTCCAGGCAGACACCAATGTGTTTAAATGTAATATTAAGAAAATGATATTTCTGTGTGACTAACTTAAAAAAACTACAAGGAATTTGTTAAACTCTACTGCTAAAGTTTTAACATTTATGTTCAAGTTCTATATATGAACTATGATTCTTTTGGTAATTTCAAACAGTTTGTTTGACAGAAGATCAAACAGACTGAGTTGATCTCATAACCCAAAACGAGAGATAAGAATGTTTCACTACTGTTCAATTAGTTCCAAAAAGGTGCTAAAAGGTCAAAGACATGAAGAACCAGTTTAAGGTCAGACACCAGGCCCAAGTCAGACTAAACACCACTGCTACGATGCACCACCTCCTCGCTCCTCCCTTAATATACTCATTTTATACAAGAATAATATGCATATACGCCATATAAATATAGCTGACACACAAGACAATGCACACACAAATAGCAAGACAATAAGCGCACTTACCTATGTTACCACGGCAACCACATTTCAGTCTATTTCTGTCTAAAGCGTAGAACGTTTAGTTTAGTTGGAACTAAGAAGCAGTATTTTATATCATCAGGGTAGCAATTATGTATCTACTTTGCAGAAGCAGCAATTCTTTCTTTGCAGCAGACTGAAAACTGCAACCAATGCTAATGTGGTAACATAATATTTTTAGCAATATTTAAGAACTTAAGATTCAGGCCTATGCAGATTATCAAGCAAATATATATATATAAAAAAAACAGAGAGAAAGCAGCAAAGGCCCTGAACACAAATGCTCTACCAACATAGAAGATTTCTACTACATGCAAAGTTATCTACTTATATGTATACATTTTTACTTATTTACTTGATATCAAAATGCTCCCTCCAGGTTTGCTAAAGCTACATGTGCTAACCTGTGTGTGTGTGTATGTGTGTGTTTAAGGCTGAACTCTCTCCCACATTTCTCAGCAGTAGGTCTTCTAGTCCGTGTGCATCTTCATGTGAACCAGCAGGCTGGACTGACTTTTGAAGCGTTTGCCGCATGTCTTGCAGGAGTACGGCCTCTCGCCCGTGTGCGTCCTGACATGTCCGTCCAGTATGGACTTCTGGTTGAACCTCTTGCCGCACACTTGGCAGGAATACGGCCTCTCGCCCGTGTGAATCCTCTTGTGGACGTTCAGTATGGATTTCTGGTTGAAGCGTTTCCCGCAGATGTCGCAGGAAAAGGGCCTCTCGCCCGTGTGGATCCGCTGGTGGACCTGCAGGATGGATTTCTGGTTGAACCTTTTCCCGCAGATGTGACAGCAGAACGGCCTCACGCCCGTGTGGATGCGGAAGTGTCTTATCAGTCTGGACTTAAACTGAAACACTTTCCCACACGTACTGCATTTGTACTCACACTTCTTATCAACAAAAGAGTTGCACGAAGTTTTGAACACAATAGGATTGTAGATGTTACAGACTCTGGGATGCGTCTTCTCCGGTTGTTTCGCACCATTGTCATCCGATATGATCTCGGCCGACTCTGCCTCTGCCGAGTTCCTGTTGAGAGTTTGGGCCACATGAAGGTGATTGTGACCTTCATCATGAGGGACAGTGATCATGAACGTGTCCGTCTCCTGCTTCCACACAAGCTGCTCCTTCTGGGCCAAGCAGAAGTCTTCCTGTTCCTCTTTGACTTTTGGAAACCCCAACTCCAACGCAGAGTGAGGGTCATGGTCAAAGAGCTGCTGGTCGGAGAGAAAGTTTTCCTCCTTAAAGAAAAGCGGCTGTGGTATGTCTGAAAGAAAAAGCAAAAAAAAAAAAAATGAAGGTAATTAAAATATAATATGCATTTAAAAATGAAAACAAACTTCATAGATTTGACTATACTGTGTCTGTACTGTTATTTTAAATGTACCAAGCATATTTTCATTCATTCATGTCTTTCCACTCTGTTGAAAGTTTTAGGATTTCACTCTTATATCTTAGTTCTTCAGCTCATTATCCTCTATAATAGTTTGATGTATTTAGTCATTTTATCTCTCATAATTCCCTTACAATTGTTGCATAATTGCTGTGATTTTATGCATGCTTGGTTTTAGTCCGTACAAATAACTTTGTTACACGCATTTGTACAAAAAGTGCTCTACAAATGAACCCTTGAGCTTAACTCTTAAAATGGTTCAAATTGAAGGCAAAGAGTTTCCATCAGATCACAATTTATCAATTAGCTTCAGTCAAAATCACTGTAAATCATTCTATTACAGACCACTGATAGAGACAATCACTTTGTGAATAATTTGCAAAAGGAAAGGAGCAGTCGATCCAAGTTCCTCAAGTCCATGTTTCTGAGGAAGCATTTAATAAGACAGAAGTCTTGGATATGATCCAGATAGCAGGGTGACCCTTCTAACTGTTTAAAATATGAAAGACTTAAAACAAGAATAACACGTGACTTTACAATCTCCATTTAAACTTTAGGACAGGGAATCTTACCCGAGTGCCATATGATATGAGATTCCAGTTTTGATTTCTGCTTGAACCTTCGGCCGCAGAAATGGCAGCAATACGGCCTCTCGAAGGAGTGGATCTTCTTATGAACGTTCAAGATGGACCTCTGATTGAAGCGCTTCCCGCAGACGTCGCAGGAGAACGGCCTCTCGCCCGTGTGGATCCGCTGGTGGACCTTCAGGATCGACGTCTGGTTGAATCGCTTACCACAGGTGTGGCAGCAGTACGGCTTGGCGCCCGTGTGGATGATCCGGTGCCGCATCAGCTGGGATCTATACGGAAACGCCTTGCCACAGTACTCGCACACAAACTCGCATATTTTCCCCTGGCGAGTGTAAATAGGAGTCTTGAACGTGATGGGACTGTGTTCACCGATTCTGTGATGTCTCCTCTGCAGTCTTGTCTCCATGCGTCTGGTTACTACAGAACCGCTATGATTTCCTTCATCCTGGCCTTTGCTCACATCTTGAGAGTATCTAGAGACAAGCTGATCATCAGTATTGCGTTCTGTTACTCCTTGAACAGATACTGTGTCTGTTGACTCCTCATCCACAGGATTTGACAAGACGACATTGTCGCCTTCATCACAGGTAATACTTGGAAAAAGAGTTTCAACTTCCTCTTTCGGCTCAACTTCTCCTTCCTCGGGACTGGTGAGGATTTCTTCATGGCTCTCTGGAATCTGCTCTCTGCCTTCTTTTTCCAATGTAGACTTCCTGTCCTGTCTTGCCTTGACCTGCAGCTCTGTTGGAATGTCCTCCAGGTTAATGAAATCTTGTGGGAGCTCTGGATAGAAAATGAATACAAAACAGGTGATGTGGGGAAAAATGTATTTGCATGAGTATCTCTAAGCTTCTGATATATCACAAGATGTATTTCTATTCCATTCATTTTTATTCAGTGCATTCATTTTTCTCCAAATTTGAAATTTGATTTCACCAATCTTTGTCAAACATCATCATTTAGGACATTTTTCCCTGACCACATCTCTTCTTCAAAGAATGGTTCCACTTTCTAATAACGTGTTGCTAAAGAAAAGCAACCCCACAGCATGATGCTGCCAGCAACATGTTCCACCGGGTTAGTGCAATGCATAAAATTAGTTTTCTGCCACCAGCCTTGTTGCTTCCTCAAGGTTTGTTGACCAATCTTTGTTTTACAGAGATTTCTAACGTGTTAATAGACACAACACATTCCCTAATGCTACATACGGACCACAGCTGAAGACTAAATGGTTAAAGGAGCTTATAAGGCACCGCATACAGGCACGAACTCCGCCATTTCTGCAAATTAATCGTAATTTATACGTTACAATCTTTCATTTGCTGCAACAATGCGCTATTGTATTCCGATACAAACCTGTTTTGTGCAACTTAACTTCGGGTTTCCAGGCGATGGTGAGCAGCCTGCGCTGACGGCTAATCTCTTCTTCGTATTGGGAGATAGTTTTCTCAAACACGCAGAAAATCTCCTGAGCCGCGGCCGTTAATCGCTCGTTTACGAACTGCCTCAAACTCTCAACTGAAGACATTGTTGTTTAATTAAAGATGCACCATATTTCCATGCGATCAGTTAACGAGAATGCTTTTTTTGTTTACTTCCGCCGTGTGTCACACTTTAAGGGTCCGGCTTTGGCAGAGGTACAGTTCCACACAGTTCCGCATGTGTATCGGATTTTCTTCACCACGCTTTACCAACTATTTTTTCAGTGATTTTTCTCAAAAACATCAAGTTATTTTTGCTTCCCCCCCCCCCCCCTGTCCGCATTTTTGTCGAAGTGACTGAATTCATGAGTGAAGTTATGCTAAATGTTGTGTATTGTAAAGTTACTGCTCACTTCAGGAGGGTAATCTGTCTCTTAAACATGAAGTTTAGGCATTAGATACATGGAAAAGTCTTTCTATGGAAGATAAATGTCTGCTGATATATTTATCAATAGATATCAATTCAATAGATGTGAATTGATGGCTGGACACAATTCAAGGGGTTTACCAGAAAGATTGTCTCTGGTTACAAAGTAAACTGTTTTTATTTTAATGTATTTAAATTTTTTACTATTATTATTCTAAAGTTTTGGTGCTGACAGTGGTTTTTGGATGTGGAGTTCTTCTTGTACATTGATGTCCATCTGTCTTGCAGAAAACTTTGCTCAAATTTTAAGGCCAGCTGTTTTGGGATTGGGCTAATTTCCCCCTATAATGTAGAAGTAAATAGCAAAAAATATAACTATTGTTACATAAACAAAAGATAAATGAGGTTCAGAAGAATTTTGAACAAAAAAAACTTGAAAAACATTGAATTGTTGTTTATTTATTTATTTATTTCGTTGTTACTTTTGCCAGGTTATGAGAAGGGACTGACTGAAACCAGACAAAGATCAGAAGCACATCAGTCGTAGCATTTATTGGGTTTATCTATTTGACTCAAGGTGAGTTTTGTTTTTCTGTTTTTCATTTTATTTTAATGAAAATAAGCAAGTTTTATGATAAAATCCACAGATGTTTCACTGGTGTATTTAGCAGCGTATCCAATCAAATATTTACTCATGTTAAAAAGAGGAAACTCATTTCATTCTTTAATTTTTGGAGAATTTTAGCAACATTTATTTTTGACCTTTTCTCTTTTGAATGTTATCAAGAGATTATTTTTTGCATGAAACTGATGTCATAGTAATAGAATAGGAATCAAATGATTACATAAAACAGGTCAATTGGAACAAGGATGAAAAGGATGTTCACTCCCCTGCCGTGCAATCATCCAATCACAAGAGAAGGGATAAAGTCCATCCAATTGGTAAACATTAATGAGTAAACTTTACAATGACCGTGCCTTATGAAAGGTGGCATTAGCAGCAACACGCCTGTTGTACTGAGATATAAGAGGTAATAAAACTTGATTTATCAGCTGCGCTCAGAGCCAAAAACCCATCACTTTGGGAACTTTTCTAATAGATCCAAACAGGACTTAAACTGTGGAAGATGTTAAAGGAGGCATTGATTGGGACTCTGTGTGGGGCTGTCGCACTGACTATTGGTATCCTAATCGGTCACTTTGGTATCCAAAAGAACTCTGCACCATCCTGGGTGAATGATGTGACGAAGGATGTGGACGAGACCCTCATCCAGCAGTTCTTGTCTGAGGTGGAGACGCTTCAACTTCAGGAGAACCTTAGGTAACATGATCCTTTAATTCTTTGAATTATGTCATTTATTTTATATGCCATGACAAAAGGCATTACACTGCAAACAATAAACATTAAAGCTGAAAGTAGCACTGCAGTCCAAATTGGAAAGAAAACAAAATTGACACATTTGGGGGTCAGTCAAGATATTATCACGTGTGCCTGGCTTTTGAAGACAAATTTGATCAAATCAGACTTTCCTTGTCCACATGTTTCCGTGCAGGGAATTGACAAAAGTGCCTCATATGGCCACATCACCTGGCGACGAGGAGACGGTGAAGTATGTGCTAAAAAGATGGCAAGATCCAGAAACTGGTCTGGATGAAGCCTGGAGACAGGAATATAAAGTCTACCTTTCATTTCCCGACCCTAAAAACCCCAACAAAGTCACTGTTGGTGAGTGAAACAGTGACACAGTGTCCATCCTCTGTGAACATTTCTCTTGTCTGGCTTGTGATTTAGTTTTTATTTGCTACTTTGCAATGAGTTTCATAGTACAGATGGTTGTAATGTGTTTATTTCAGTAAACTCCCTGGATTCTGTGCTATTTACTGTGAGAGAAAGGGAAGTGAACTACACTGCTGATCAGAACGATCCTCAGGTGGTTCAGCCATTTGCTGCATACTCTCCTGCAGGACAAGCAAAGGTAAAAACACCTGAAAATTAATGCAATTTGTAATATTTACAGTAAAATAAAAGCATTTATTTTTTATTTTCATCACAAATCGAATTAAGAATTATCCCTGCAAGTAAAAAAGAGACTACTTCTCTGGACATAATGACCAGACAAAAAGCCACATATTCACATTTATCACTGTAAAAGTAACTTAGCAAACTAGTAAAACTCACATGATGTTTATTACTTTGACTGGAAACAGATTAAAATCTGACCTGTCAAAAACGTGAAGACGTCTAACATTTTCTGACTTCATGTCAGTGTATCTTTTTAAGAATAATATCAGAGCAGAGCATGTCTTTACACTGCAACTATTAGCTAAATGTTGAAAAAAAATACAAGAAGGATTTTTAAAAAATGATCCAAAAACTGATTTCTTTTTGTTAGTTTATAAGGCTTCAAGTTCATCCTTTGACTTCTTTTACCATCACTCTTATCATAAAGTAGATAAGGACTGTGGATAAAAGCGGCACCTGTCACAGAATCATAAAATCACTGACAACTGCTTGTTATTTAGATTGTCCTTTTAATAAAAATGATAAAATAAGATTAATGTCTGAAAGCCCTTTTCCCCCTCAGTTTAGTAATGGTTATATTTTTCATACCTTTTATGTGTTGGACTATTTAGGCAGAAGATTCTCTAAAGGACATTCACTGATGTGATTGTTTAATTATAAAATGCATCATTTTTATATTCCCAGAGAAAAATCTGCAAATGTACATACTGTCATTGGTTATGTACCAAGATGGATAAAATCAAAGCACATAATTATTGTGGACATGAACTAAGAGCACAATGTGAGGAGAGCAAAGAGGAAAAAAAGGCAGATGTTGCTTAATTATTTACAGTTTGCTGGTCATATTGTGTTACAGTTGTTGTTTTATTGGGACCACAGACGTACATTTTGCAGCAGATAAGCATCTTCAAGGCCAAACAGATCTTTTAAATCTCTAGTTACAATTTATTATAAAGATAGGGAGATTGGATCGCCAAGTGATCATCTGTAATGGCTCAGAGTAATTAGAGCATTTCTGCAAAACTATTTGGGTCCAACTTGTATGACTCATCAGAACTTTTGGCTGATTTATTATTTTTTTATGGTTTTAGGGGAAACTGGTTTTTGCCAATCAGGGGAAACCAAGTGACTTTCAACATCTGAGCACAACCATTGACCTAAGAGGAACCATCGCAATCACCAGATATGGTGGAGAGGGGAGAGGACAAAAGGTCAGTTTTACTTGTTAGTGGAATTCATTTATTGTTTTTTTTGTTGTTGTTGTTGTTGTTGTTTTACATTACAGAGCAACAATGTCCCTATTAATGTTAGCAGAAACTTGCTTGGAAAATTTCACCCCCCCCCTTAAATTCATCAGTCCATTAACAAAACACATGGAAAGCTGCTGAAGACACTGACTCAATCATCAGTTTATCTATGCAATAGACTGAACTTTCCTTGAAGCATGGTGAAAAAAAGTATCCCCACAGCATGATACTGCCACTACCATGTTTCACCGTGGAAATGGTGTCTTCAGGATAATGTTAGTTTTGCACTACTTGTGTTCTTGTTTCCATAGTTTTTGGTGCATTACTAGTTATCTAAAACTATCTGATAATCTGTAATACACAATATAGGGTAACATAAAAATGTGTCAGAATTAATTTTTTAGTGTTCAGAATGCTGTGCAGTCTTAAGTTGTTCTCGAAATCTAACATTTCTTACAGACCAAAGTTTAGTTTCAGTCTTACCTGGCCAGAGCATCACCTTCTGCATGCAGCAGAGTTAAAATTGGACTTCATATTATTTTCTTTCAAAAATGGCCCTCTTATTTTCATTCTTCAACACAACTGACTAGTTAATGTTGTGGCATGGAAGGATTTTTCATTTGGAGCTGTGAATCTTTGCAGCTCCTCCAAAGTTACCATGAATCTCCCCACTGTTTCTCTAATTGAGACCACCCAATAAACTATGTAGAAGTTTGTTGTTGTGTGACAAAAATTGGTAAATGTTCCAGGGGGGTAAGTACTTTTTTTTCAACAGTGACTTCTCTGAATTTAAGTATGCAGATAATTTGAACAAAATTCAGTTACTCACCAGATGCTGTGGTGTTTTCGATGCAGGCTATCAACGCAGCAGCCTACGGTGTTGTTGGGTTGCTGGTGTACACGGACCCTCTGGACATGAATGACGGCCTCATGTCGGACACCAATGAGACGTATCCACACTCCTGGTACCTGCCACCCACTGGTGTGGAAAGAGGCAGCTATAGCAGAGACTTTGGAGATATGCTCACACCGTATTTGGCTGCCAAAGGTAATAAGTGGTTTTGTTAAAAGGAAGATTTGGTTTTGTCTTAACGTCAAACAAACTCTGCCACAACATAAAAATCTGTAGCTCTCATATGCACTCTCGATAATGACTTTTTTTTTTATCTCCAGAGAACACGTACAGAATCTCACCTGAAAACATTACTGGGATCCCTCCCATTCCAACACAACCAATTGGATTCGAGGATGCAAGCACCCTCATTTGGTCTGTGGAAATTCACTTGTGGAATAGTTGGGGCTAAAACAGAGTCTTAATAACATCATTATTTATTTTTATTTTGATTGTTTCAGTGCTTTGGGAGGAGATGCAGCTCCAAAGGAATGGCAGGGAGGATTCAAATGTGTCTACAACTTAGGTGGTCCAGGGTTTAAACCTACATCTCCCTTCAACGACAGGTTGTCGGCATTTCACAAGCAAAAATAATATACTTATTTATGATTAAATAAATTATAAATGAATTTATCTTGTGCATAACACATAGTAAGGGTATGATTGTGATGCTTACTCACTCATGTAAGCAACTGCATTAAGATAAGGAGATTGCAACCAAATTATGAAGCAGAAAAAAACAGATAAAGATATTGGGAAATGATTGGAGTGTAAAGAAGAGTTTATCACTGGCTCCACTTGCAACTAAAGTGTCTCTTGGATGATTGGACTGATTATGAACAGCAAATACACTTAAATTAAATAAAAAAACAATTCTCCCAATCTACCAATCATGCTTAAAGTGCGGTGAAACCTTAATTTAGACTCAAGAAACCCGTTAATGATTTGAGCTTTGAGTCGACTGTCAACATCAACCTGTATCTATTTTACAGTGATGTAAAACTGGACATCCATAATGCAGGAAAGATTGTAGACTCCTCCAATGTGATGGGAGTTATCAGAGGAAGTGTTGAGCCAGGTGAGACTGCCAGACGTCTGTCTGATGTTTTCATGCGTATTTTCTTTGTAACCGTTTTGCACGTATGTCCACAGACAGGTATGTGATCTATGGGAATCACAGGGACAGCTGGGTACATGGTGCCATCGACCCAAGCAGTGGAACGGCGGTCATGCTGGAAATTACCAGAGTGCTGGGCAGAATGGTCAAACAGGGTGAGAAGAATTATGTAGCAGAGAGGAGAAATGGTCGTCTGCCGGTTTTGATTGGTAGCTATAATTTCGGAGCCTCTTTGTGGCAGGAAAATGGAGACCAAGGAGGTCAATTATCTTTGGCAGCTGGGGAGCTGAAGAGTTCGGTCTTATTGGGTCTGCTGAGTACACAGAGGTAAAGTCCGTCCCAAAAATGAAAAAATTAATTCATTCACAAATAGATATAGTCTCCACTTTCTCAATGGAGTAACAAAAAGCACTTGAATTAGACAAATAAGTAATTATTTTTTGTCTTGTGGTATATTTTAAAGTAAGGAATATAATTTTTGCGTTATTAATTGCATTTATGTTCAATGAGATGAAGAGAAATCTTATGCATTTTTTTGTGCAGGAATACTTCACCAAACTCAGTGAGCGGACCGTTGGTTACATAAATGTGGACATTTCTGTTTTTGGTAAGAAGTTGTACTTTTTAGATTAAACAGTTTGAAAGTATGATAACAGAACAAAATCAGTGGCATAATTGCTTGCATATAGTCTTTTATAATTACACACTCACATACAGGTGTTGGTGCATTTAGTGCACCAACACCTGAAGGATTTTTTTTTTTTTAGTTTTTAAAGGAATCTTGCTGTGAATTGGAGTTACAGTGAAATATCGGTCTTGTTCAATCCTGTACATTTGTTTCTGCAGCAAATGCCACACTAGGAGCTTCAGCAATGCCATCGTTGCAAAATGTCATCTTCAGAGCTGCAAAACAGGTCAGCTTTTCAAATCATATCTTTTCAGGTGTTTATTAAAAGTACTCAGATTTGGATAAAACTAATTTGCACTCATATTTAGGAATGTTTGATTTTGAAGTATCTCTTCTCTTCAGGTCGATGCTCCGGGATTTGCGTCCACATCTGTGTATGACAACTGGATCCGTTACGCTAACAGAACCAGCCCGACACACGGACTCATTCCAAGGTACAGACCTGAATTATATTCAAACATATGAAAGTGTCCCCTTTCGGTAACACTTTATTTGACAGGTTGTGAATAAGACTGACATGACACTGTCATAAACATGACATAACTCCTGTCATGAACATGAATAAGCCTTTATGAATATTTATGACTGTTGTCATAAAGCGTCATT
>CAEGAF010088988.1:0-15174 GCA_903067075.1 Micropoecilia bifurca | reverse complement strand
AAACCAGTTTTTTGACAACATCCCAGCATGCACTGCGCGCTTCTACGGGGAAAATGAAGTCGGCAGCTGCTTACCGTAGTTGTTAGACCTGTTGTGGCTCAATATTGGTCCATATATAAGGCGCACCGGGTTATAAGGCGCACTGTCGGCTTTTGAGGAAATGTAAGGTTTTTAGGTGCGCCTTATAGTGCGGAAAATACGGTAATCTTTAATATGCATAATTTAATATGCATTTTTCTAACCTCAAATGTAGTCATTAAAAAAATTTAATTATATTTTTATAAGATGATGTTAAAAAAATGCCCCCAAATTTTTTTTCATACGAGTGATGATATCTGTGTAAGGGTATGAATATGTGTATGTATACATTCTACAAGAGTAATGTTGGTGTAAACACATTAGTCCTGACACACGCAGAGCTTGTTTCAAGGCTTTATTTCTAAAGTTCATACCAAAAACAGCAGTTTCCAAACTCAAATGTGGCTCCTCTACCACTATTAGCGAAAAATATATTATCATACACACACTTTAAAATGGTAGAAAATCTTCTGTCATCAAAGCAGTAGTTCATCTAGACGTTTACATCTTCAGCACACAATTATAACGTTGCTATGTACAGTGATCTGCAGACCTAAATCCAGTAACACACCCAGGCTGACTACCTATCCTTGTTGCTACGGAGATCAGTCGTCAGCGGGTCGTGCTGGATGGTCTGGTGCAACATCAGAGCCAGCAAACCGGCCCTGTTGGTCATTGCTGTCCTGACATTCCGCTCCTGCTCAAAAAGCTCGTCCAACTTATACCACTGTGGGAGCAGAAAGAGGAGAGGTCATTAAAACCTGCTGAGACTTTTAGCTGTTGCGGCTTCCATGGCAACAGAGTGCCTCAAGATCGTCTTACCACTCTGACCCGCTCCAAGTCCACCTCAGCTCTTCTCAGCTTTTCCCAGTTGTAATGTTTGTTGCATTTCCTTTTGGACACCCTGCAGTAATCTCCTGTCGGCTCAAACACGTTCTTCACCAGAGGGCAGCCGCACACCTCGTCCACCGGCACCTGGAGGGCAAGCAGAAGAAAAACAATCACAATATTCACATGTCATATACGGTCAGTGGTGGGCATCGTTAAATATAAAGTTACACCCTAAAACACTAACATTAGTTCCACTAAAGTCAAAGAATTACACCATCATGGTATTTAGCAGAAGCTAATGCTAAATTGCTACAGCATCACAATATTTAGCAGAAGCTAATGCTAAAGCACTACCGGAACACAGTATTCCGTGGAAGCTAATGCTAAAGTTCTACACAATAATGTTAGCACAAGCTAATGCGCAAATGCTAACTTCAATTCAAATTACATCTGCACTTGAAAGATTACAACCCTTGAGCTCCAATTTAACTTTGATATAATTTACATATTCTATATCTTATCTTTATATCCGGTTAAATAGCAAGAATGCCAAAAGGGCAAAAATAAATAAATAAAAGAGCTCTGCTGTTAGCTCATCAGTGGAAGCGGCCCAGCACCGAATACGGCTCAGCAGAGAAGATGGAAGCTTTTCGACAGCCACAGATCGAGGCTCACACACCTTTGGATCTCTGGAATGTTCTGGACACAGAACCTGCAGCCTCTTGCAGTAGGTCTTGCTCTGGGGGTTGTACACGTCACAGAAGAGTCTGGTGGCACTGAGGAGGAAATGTATAAAAGTAAACGGCGTGGTCCGAAAACGCTAAATTCTTTGCTGAAACTCCGAAGCATCCTTTCACTCTTACCCCTCTATTCTTGTTGGATACATGGAACCGAAGGACGTCTGGCTCTCGTACTGTTGAGAAGAATCGTTTCAGAAACGGATGTTTAGAAGTAAAAATGCCTGCATGCCACTCGAATCGCATTCTAGCTTTGAAGAGGCGGAATCACCTTGGCGTAGCATCTCTCCATGTGTCTCAGCGCCACTTTCGGATTAATGGGATGACCGCAGGACACGCAGAAAATCTGGAGATCTGTGTCGTCGCTCTCACCTTCGTTCACCTACAAAACAGCCGCCCCTCTGTTATTGCTTTTTTTACTTATTCAAAAATGCGCAGCAAAGTAAAAACAGGTGAGAATTGGGTGGTCACCTCCTCGTCCTGCTGAACCGCCTGCTGCTTGGCCTTGGAGATGATGCCCTCCAGCTCGTGGAAGCGCCGCTCCATGTCGGTGAGGCGGAGCCGGGCGTTCTGCTGGTCCCGGCGGATTCGCTCCAGCTGCTTCTTGCCGTGCTCCTCGGCGATGCAGGGACTCTGCTGCCACTGCTGGATCCGCTGAGGGAGGATCTCGTAGATCCGGCTGCAGGTCGGGGGGAAAAACAAAGAAGAAGAAGAAAAAAAGAAGCTTAAATTATAGCAATTATGGAAAAAGCAGTTGACATTCTGACCTTATCCCCAGAAATAAAATAAAAGACAAGATAAATGTTGCTATATTACTCACATATAGCCAGACAAAAATTATTTCTTCTATGGATGCAATGATAAATCGGCCCCAGTATCTTTCATTGTGGGCAATCGGTCGATGTATGTGAAACGGATATTATCTACGTCAGCAGAGGACTTTGTTTCTCTATTTAGCAACTTCAACTTCATAAGAAAAAATATATATATAAATATATATATATATACATTTTTATTTTTTTTTAAATAAAAATAAGAAATTAAAAAAAAAGAAAAATCAGTTTTGGACCGATTCTATTCATCTAAAGTTCTTGTTTTAAATTACGGGTGCAGCAATAAATCAGCACAAAATTCATTCATTTTGGGATAAAAATTTGTCATATTGCCAACTTATCAACTCTGTCGCTATATTTAGCAACTTTTCAGTTAAATAAATGAATTAGAATCTGCATTCCAAGCTTCTTTTTCTTTTTAAGAATCAGTAATCGGCCATTGACTGGTAATCGGTTCACCTCTCCTTTCAACTGTACGTGTTACTTTGTGTCACATAAAAAACCTAATGCAACATACACAGGTTTGCTGTTCTGTGATAAAAACAAACAACAACAAATCATGGGGTGTGAAAACTTATGCGAGCCCCAAATCAACATGGCGGGGTGTCATGGCGACGTGTCGGAGGCGTTACTTGGCTGCCAGCTTCATGCCGCAGTCCTCAGAGCAGTACTTGGAGTTGGGCCTGGCTCCTTTCACACAGTTGGGCCCCAGACACTGACGCATCCCTCCGCTGTCCCTCAGCTCCCCCCGCTCGCTGTGCCGGTTCTTGTCCCTGTGCTTCTGCTTCTGCTTGTGGCGCCGCGACTCTTTCTGAACGGTCGGAGGGAGACGCGTCAAAGGAAGCGCGGCTCGCCGTCGCCGTCGTCTCGCACGGAGGAAGACTCACCTTTTTCTCGATCTTCTTTTCCCGCCGCTTGACGTGCTTCACCTTGATGGCTTTCTTCCGTACGACGGGGCTGAAGGGCGGCTCCTCGTCGTCGTCGTCGCTCCCCCACGCCTGCGCCGACCGATCCGATGAGTTCCAGACATCCAGAATGAGCGGCGGGTTTAAATGACGCCGACTCACCAGGTCGCCGCCGAGTCCCGCCGCCCTGTACTGCTGGTAGAGCTCCGCCTCGCTGTCGTAGTCCTCGGAGTACCGTCTCCTTCTGTGGTGGGAGTTCTCCCTCCTCTCGCGCAGGGAGAGCTCCTCCTCCTTCACACGCAGCATTTTCTGAGGGAAAAAAAAAAAACACAATCTCTAAGATACAGTTTCTGTCCATCAGGAAAGAAGAGGGGAAGATGAGGAGTTTCCCACTGTCAAATTCAAGCATTTTCAAGGTAAGTCTTCAAAACTTTTCCAGCACCTGCACACTTTAAAGACAAAAACAATATAAATGAACTAAAGAAAACCGTTTCAGTTCGTTGTTTCCATATCGTTCATTACACAGGCCTGTCGCAACAAATTTAGCTGGACGATGAATCGTCCCACAAGGTTTTAGCGATAAATGATAACATCGTTGCTTTGAGACCATTTTCAAGCAACCGAATGCTAATGGCTTAGTAACAACACGAGAAAACGAGATCAATAATATTTAAATTCTGATAAACATTTAACGCTGGAAGTGGAGAACATTTTAAATATCCAATATAAATAAACAAAACAACAAACAAAATGAATTATGAAGTCTCTGTAAACAAAATCATCCTTCAAAAAAAAAAAAGCTATACTGAAGACTTTCTTTCCAGTTTCTGGTAGAAAGAGAAAAACGATAAATCATCAAAATGGACAATATTGATTTTGTTTTCATTCATTACGCCAGTAATTGATTTATTGTGACAGACCTATTGATCACTGTTACTTATAATATGTTGCAGGGTTTCCCCCAGTGTATTATAAGCATGGCGGGCCGCCATGCCTAACTACCCCTGCCAGGCTTAGCGTTTCAGCTGTTTGGGATTCCCCTCGGTAATTTCCCTGCAGAAAGCAGGTGGAGAGTCAGCGCTTCCTGATTAGCTAGCCACAACGCCAGGTCCTCGGTAATTTTCCCGTAATCCCTCCCCCCTCCCCACCCAACAGCGCACTTCCCCCGCTCAGACCGCCAGGCTAAGCTGGTTTTCTGGGGGAAACCCTGAATGAAGCTATTCTACAATCTACAGCAGGAGCAAAATAAATTAAAACATAAGAAAATGTTATGTTTTAAAATGGCTCACAGACCCAACAGGTCTGAGAAAGTTAGAAAAAAATGTTCAATGGTTTTCTTCTCAGCAAATAGAAATCATGTTGGTCATTCTAACTGACCTAAAAGAAGCAAAGTTTAGACTGATTTAGCATGAAAATGTGAAAGGAAAAAGATACGCACATATCCTTTTATTATCTTTAACTAAATAATACTTTCTAAATTTAGGCTTTTAAATCAAACATTAGATTGTGCTTTATTACAAAACTGTGCGGTTTGATTGTCAAGAACTTCACACAGAAATGAAGCACTTTCCAAACCTTGGGGGAAAAAAACAATAAAAACAAAAAACACCTAATTGAAACTCAAGAAGTTTCCGGGCCGCCTGAACCCTGAGCCCGACTCACCCTGGCTCGAACCTCGCACTGCCTGAAGCGGCACTTCTGCCGGATCTTATTGGGCCCTCCGAACTTCTTCATGTCCTTGCAGAAGTCGCACTGGGCGCAGTCCTCGGTCCGCCTGCACGGCTCGCACTCCCCGCACATGCGCACCGACCGTTTCACCTGCAGACCCGAACGTCCGAGGGGGAACAAAACACGGCTCAGCTCCTGCGAGCGGAGGGAGTCCAGCGGCTTCCAAAACGCTCCGGTTGAGACCTACTTTGGATCCGCGCCGTCTGTCGCTCCGGTAGTCCGGAGTGCTCGGCGTGCTGTACTGCCGCTCGGTTCTGTCCGAGTCCGGCTCCTTCTCTCGGCTCTTCTTGGACCTGTATTTGACTTCCAGCAGCGGGTTCTCGTCTTTTTGTTTCGTCCGGGAAATATCAAAATGAAAAGGAAATAAAAATTTAAATAAGAAATGCGTGTTTTGTTTTTTTTAAAGGAGGAAAAAACTGCAACGGGAAAATGAGAGGCGCCGACCTCTGCAGCTCATGCAGTACCACTCCTGGATGGCCTTGGCCATCTTCTCCGTGATGTTGATGCAGTGGCCGTGGAACCACTCGTTGCAGTTGTCGCAGCCGCTGCAAACAAGAACGAAACGGCATTAATCTGTGTTTCCAAGTACAACAGCATCGCTGCTTTTTAAAAGAAAAAAACAGGACTGGGTTTGCAAATTAGCCTGTGGTTAGAAAACCATCGTAAACAAAAAAACAAAACACATTCAAGCCCTTTTTGTGAATCGTGTAACGTCGTTTACAGTGCTGTCCATGACTGAATAAACTTGAACTGAACTGAATTGTGAGCTTACATCATGAAGCAGTTGATGTCTGGCTTTCGACAAATGCAGTACAGTGGAGCGTTTTCCCCCTCCATGCTGCTGCTCCCGGGGCCCGGCGCCGTGTCCAGGTCCGACAGCTCGCTGTCCTGAGATGTGGTTAGAGCAGAACGCTGGGAAAACTGTCCTGTCACATTAGCTTGAAGTGCAGAGGGTATCTGCAGTCAAGGTGCCAGGAAGGCATCAGCATCACTAGAGAGTAAAGGCAGATGCTGCACATCCACCTGTGACGAATAATAAGACTAATTCAAGGCTATGAGTTTCAAAAAGTGTGGAAGTTTATTCACAAGTGGATATTTAAGGAAGATGTTAATCTTTTCAGGAGTCAAAATCCCAGTAGTTTAAAAAAAAAAAACTAACTAGAAATACC
Source organism: Micropoecilia bifurca (assembly GCA_903067075.1). Taxonomy (NCBI): domain Eukaryota; kingdom Metazoa; phylum Chordata; class Actinopteri; order Cyprinodontiformes; family Poeciliidae; genus Micropoecilia; species Micropoecilia bifurca. The sequence continues at coordinate 8,893 of CAEGAF010088988.1, read as the reverse complement.
CAAGAGCCTTGTGTTTGACTCTAGTTCGGATTTTGGACCGTACAATTTTACATCTAGCAAAAGGTCATATTGAAAAAGTTGGGTTTTAAGTTTTTCAGCCATTTTGTTCCTACTTATTCAACTTTTTTCTAAGGATATAATTTTTATTATATTCTGAGATTTAAACTCCTAGATTTGAAAGAGGACGTACTTTCCATTTCTAATTAAGTTCTAAGTTCCTGTTCTTGAAAGTGTTGATGTGCATAAAAAGCCAGCAGAACCAGGACATTTCAAGGTCTGTGCTAATCACTGTTTGTAGTTTTTAAGAAGAAGGAGCCTGTGAACGTACTGGACTTCAGTGTGAGAGAAAAACCTCCCAATAAGATGCTTTGTTTACACAAACACACCTACACTGTGAATGCTAAAGTTAGCACAAGCTAAATTCGTACAAACACTTAAAGATGGTATAGTTAAAATTCCATATAAAATGACCATTTTCGTTATTATTTATCGGTTACATCCTGGTTATTACTTATCCACGTATAACATTTTCAGACTCCCCTGCAAAGAAAACGGCTGTGTTACCGACTGGGCCCAGATAAACTACCCAGTCTCGGTCTCCAGAACACACGCTCGGTCATAAATACATGACTGCATACTTACCATTTTGTGTAGTCACGGAGTCTTTCGCGGAGCAGCAACCAACAACAAGAAAACTAATGTTACAAGGAACTAAGGAGCGTCGTTTCTTTAGCTAGCATTATGCTAACTCTACACACGGATATGACTTCGGACGAATTCGGCTACGCTCGTAAATTCTCGTAAAACATTCTTCTTCTTGAAATGTATTGGCGGTTGGCAAGAAACGTTAGGTGAGCATTACCGCCACCAAGTGGTAAGGAGTGTGAACCAAATGACCTAAAAAAAGTTATATCCTATTATACAACTTACACTGTTTAAAAAAAAATAAAATATAGCCCGATATCCGCTGCTTCCTGAGTCCTTTTGCAATAAATCAACAATGTCAAATTTCATTGTCATATAACTAAGGCTCCTAATTAACTTGTTTCTCCGAATCGCTCATAAAAACATTCATCTTTTTAAGGCGGTTGGCAAGGACCTTATTCCCATTCCTCGGAGGCTTAAGGCTTACTGATGAAATGTACTTCCGGCGCCCACCGGAAGTAGCAGTATTTCATTGTAATTTGTAGGGGTTTTGGCTAATGTATATTCATAATAGAAGTTACATCTCTCTTTTCGGTTATTGTACAATATTTAGTTGAACTTGTTTACGGACATGCCGTCTGCTATCAGAAAGCTGCTCCGTACAGAGGATTGTAATTATGAGTTTAATTACGGGGAGCGACAGGAACACAGCTTTAAGTTTTGTAACGAAATGACCGCGAATTAGCATCGCTGCTAGCAGCTCGTTTCTCTGAATAACTAACTGACAGTAATAAAGAAGAGAAAAGCAGGGACGTTCTGACCTGCAGGTTTGTGCTGACAGTATAAATATAGCAGAACTATATAATATTAGCTTGGTGTGATGTGAATTAAGATTTTTCATTTGAATTTTAAAAATAACAAAGTTCCTAAAGTGGCTGCAGTAAGTGTGATTTTTTGTTAAGTTTGGGCGAGCAATAAATTTCTACAAGACAAAATAAAATATCTACGTTTATTTAGTCCATCAGAATCAGAACCTCGAGGTTCTCTGTTGCTCAGTGATTCTGCAAATCAAAACATGTCGCATCGAAATCTGTGACCCGTCATTTTGTGTGACAGCAGAGGGCGATAGAACGTAGGTACGTCAACGAGAAGACGAATATTTACGTAAACTGCGTAAATACTGATACAGCTGGGATTGTAAACTTCACGGCTCCTTTATTACCATCGCATCGACGGAGAAAATATAAACGTATTACTTCGTATTTGACTCTCAGCTGTTTGACTGACCATCTGAGCTTATTTGCTGTCATTAAAAAATGTAAACCAACTGTGGCCGTTTAATAAATCGTTAAACGGTTAAGAAATTATGCTCTGGTAGTTTTTAACACGATTTTTAATGTTTCTGTCGCCTCTTCATTATCACACTTATAACAACGTTTAACCCTTAAATAGCCAAATTGACTCGTCACAGATTTTGATGACCATAATAATCCGTGACTTTACTGTACAGGCCTGTAAATTATGTCAAGAGTGTAAAACAACTATTTTTCGGAGTTCTTCACCACCATCTGAGTGTATTTATAACAATATTTAACCATATGGTGACGTGTAGAGGTAAGATGCAAATTAAGTTTTAGTAAGGTTAGGGTTAGGAATAGACTAGTATTGATTTGTGTTAGGAAAAATTGCAGCTACTAAAAAGAAGGAAAGTCAATGCAAAGTTCTAATATGGGTCGAAATAGTTCTGACAAACCTGTACAGCATTTTGTTTTCTAAATCATTCTATAAATGAACAATGATGATACAATGTTATCCTGCATTTCTGCCAATTGCATAGCTGCAGCACACTAGTAGTCTAAGGTGTTTAATGTGCTGAGACACATTCAACGCATTATAACCAATCAGAACCAAAAATTTGCCTTTTGGTTCTGATTGGTTGTTTCTGGACAGTAGCAGAGCCAGATGAATTTTCACATATTTCTGTTTCATATTCTAATGATGCATGAGAAGATGAATGCATATCTACTGTCACTGATACCATTGGAAAAGCAATCTTTTTCTATGGGAGTTGATAAGCAACCTGTCCTAAAGTACTGCCATCTGCTGGAAGTGCGCTTCTAAATGAAATTACTGGATGCTATTCATCATCTGTTGAAAAAATTCTGATGCTTTTCTTAGAATTCTAAAATTTAATTCAAATTTTGTTTCCCACAGTAATCCTTTTGTACCATCTGACAACATAAAATAGGCTAAAAAAATCTCAAAAGTAAAGACATCACATCCCTTATCTAAGAAAATCGAAATCAGAGAGTAGAAACAAAGTCTCTAGAGTTAAAAGAAAATGTTACAAAATATATTTCTAAGTCTAAATCTCACATTTGCCAAAAGGAAAAAAAACAACATCAAACGGTACATGTACATACCATACATGGTCTGTACTGCTTCTTCAATTTCCCATAAATATTGGAACAGTAAATTCTGTTCTCTCCCAAAATGAACCAATCATCAGTTCATCACAGTTCAAACACAATAGGAAGCAGGACATTATTGGAAGCACACCAGCAAGTCCATCTTGGAGCAGCTAAAAGAAGGAAAGGAGGCAATGGAATCAAAACAAATCTAAGGAAATAAATCTAAATTTGAGATCGTGTGGAGTCATTTTGAACTGAGTTAAGGTAACTTTGAAGAGAAGAGTGAACCAAACTTCCCCCAGAGAGAAGAAAAAAACAGGTTTACTTATTTAATCAGAGAAATGATCATTTGAAAACTAAATTTGATTTTTACTCATATTATCTATAATTTGTTAAAATGCATTTGATGATCTGAAAAATGTGACAGTGACAACAAACAGAAGGAATTTGAGAGTGAATAAGTTTGTCACAAAAATAAAAATCGATGTGTTTGAACTAAAGAGAAATAAATTCTCCAAAGCCTTTTTAATAACCTTTGTGCTTGCAAAAATCTTCTTATTTATAAAAAAAATGATTTATTTTTTGTTTTGTTTTAAATGTGTAGTTAGTAATGAAATGTGTGTATGCCTAGACTGTGTATGTGTGTGTTTAAGAGAGCAAGAGAGAGCAGACGGGTGAGAGAGAAGGGAAGGGGGGAAAAGAAGAGAGGTTTTACTGCAAAGTTATAGTTCCTGCTCTGACAGTTCGCTGAATGATGGATCTGTGATTGTGACTTCAGCCTGGAATGTTCTTTTGAGGAAACGGTTGTAAGTACAATTTATTCCCTACGAACCTCCGACAGGCAGCAAAATAGATGTGGGCTGATCTAAATCAATGAATGTTAATCTCTTGAGGCTGTGAGTTTTAGTCTCAAGAGACTGAGGTTAGGGTTAGGGTTTAGTTTGACACAATCTATATAATACAGCATAGTTGTCCTTATGGATGTCGGTTTGTGAGCAGAAAAACATCCAATATTTCCACATGAAACATTGGATCATTCCTTGCGTACATGACTGGCGATGTACACAAAGAGAACAGGAGCCGAGCTCGCTCACAGAGCTGTCAGGATGTCCGTGCGCTCAATTTAATCTGCTTCTTAAATGTGAGCAAAATGGAGATGAATAATAGATTAACTTCACTACCATTTGCAACTTGTCTACTCATCACTTAACAGCTGAGAAACCTCAGCTATTGATCTGATATACGGTCTCCGTCGTTTGAAACTAGACTCAGCGGTGTGACGAGAGCTTTATTCTCCTTTCGTCAGCTTCCTTAATTTAATTTGCAGGATGGAACTAAAATATTAATCTTATGTGACACGTTCAATGCAGACATCTTGTTTCTTTGTGTATCCGGTGGTTACAAATTTAAGGTGCCTTACAACAATATTTATGCCCACTTTTTTATTTTTAGTTTTTACATTTTGTCATATTAGTACCAGATTTTTATTTTGTATTTTATTAGAATTTTACCAGCAAATAGTATATGTTCTTCAAAAGTTTGCAATGCCTTTTGGCTTTAGTTCTCCAATTTTAATTCAAAAACAGGCCTAGGCCTTTGTTTGTTCTAAGGGGGAATTAAGTGCAGTTGTAACTCACATTGTCTCTAAGTATTTTTAAAGAGTCATTGTGGATGGTGATGCTTTGGGCAGGAACTAATTCCAGTCAGTCTTGCTATGAGTGTCAAGAGGCCTCTGACTGAAGATTGCTTCTTTTTAACACTCTTTTGATGCTAACAGCTCAGCTTTCACTTAAAATCCCAATAAAACACATGAACAAAGTGTAAACATTTTTACACTTTCCACTCCCCTCGTTCCCCTTTAACAGAGCAAGGCAGATTGTTTCTCAGACTGAACGTTTCAATGGATGACAAGCAGATTTTCAGAGGGATGACTGGAGACAGGAAGGAAGAATATGACGAGATACTGAAGTCCCAGTATTCACAAACCGCAGCCTCAGATTCGGAAGCTGAAGCTGCGGATCGAACGGGTATGTTTAACAGGAGCATGTGACAAAACTTTACAAAGAGAAATGGAACAACAATGTCTCGTCTTCCAGGATCTTTTACTGAAGTCAACAGTATGTCAGGACACATTTCCACTGAGGACATGGAGCTGTCTTCAGCTGAAGTCTCTGTGATTGTATCACCAAATCAGACAAGAAGTAAGATCATCATTCTGGTTTATGGCCAGGCCTTTGTGCTGCTTATTGTTAGGTTTGTTCTTTTACACAGAGGAGACTGCAGTGGAACATGATGTGCAGATTCACTTCAAGAGTGGATCGACCACAGCTGTGTACGTCTGCAGCCCGTGTTCTGTGGAGGGACACCAGCCGAAACCTTTACATTCCCTGCTGCCGCCCTTCACGGAACTCCGCAAACTTCCTGATGTGAGCCAAACACTGACCAAAGCCAGAGTTCAAGACAGCCTGAAAACCTCGTCAGCTCACATCGAGGCAGGTGGAGGTGGTAAGGGAGCTGGGTTTATTTTGTAAATATTTTTTTATTGGTATTTGATTATAAGAAAATGTGTAATATTTTATATTAAGCACATCAAATTTTATTTTATTCCCACAGTTCTTATGGTTATTTTCTTTAGGATCCTCCGCAGCAAAGCTGCTGGACGATTCTTTTGCCATATGCTTTCTCAGGAACTTTTTCCATTTCTTTGGTTAGCTTAATATAGTAGCTTGATACCAGTCAAAAACAACAGAAATTAATTATTTTAACTTATATTTTATTTAAAACTAAATTATGATAAAAAATTGAAGTAAAAAAACTATAAAATGTAATATTTTTTTATCTTTGCAAGTTTTTTCTTACCCTCCATCTTTCAGAAGCCCACACAGTGCCCCCTAGTGGCATCACTGTTAAAAAAAAACAGTATTATAGATCACCAACATGGAAAATACACTCCTATCCGCCACCTCAAGTTTTATGTTTAATCAAATGTCGGTGGCTCAATCTGCACCGTTTTCCTTTAGCTCGTGTCTCACTTTTAACTTTGTCTTCCTCATCTCGAGACCTGTGTGCCGCCATCCTGCTGGGCTGCCTGTTCTGCCGGCCCGTGGACTGTCTGACGGAGACCTTCCGCGGCTGCACCGTGTGCCTCTGCTCGCTGTGCTCGTCGCTGTTCGGCTGCCAGCCCGGCGCCCTGCGGCCTCTCCTGGGGGTCACCCGGACCTGCGGCCCGTGCGCATGTGCCGGCGCGCGCCGCTTCCTGTGCGACTGCGCCGGCTGCGACGTCTGCCTCCCGGCCACGGAGTGCCTGGACCTCGCCATGGAAATCTCTCAAATGCTCTACCACTGAGGCGCCGCGTCGAAACAGGAGACGGACACGAGTTGAAGAAAGTCGTTTATTTGTTAAAATGTTAACAAAAGCCAAATTACTGGGAGGGGGACAACAAGCACGTGTTTGTGTTTAACAGTCAGTTTTAACTCTCTCACATATCTACATGTGGTAGATAATAGTTGCATATATGCAAAAAAAAAAAAATAGAGGAGAGGAAGTGTGCTTTGGTGTGGAGCACCTTTAAATAGACCTAGCTTCAACTTTTGAACGATGAGCTACAAGCCGCCTGCTGAACAGAAAAACTAAGTCGGTGTTAGAAAAATAACTAAAATTTAAATACAATTCTTAATATTTGCGCCTACTTTACGGAGTTTACCTGTGAGTTCTTAATCGTCTCATTTTTCTAATCAGTTCTGAGGTGAAGCTAGTAGTTGTTTTTGTTAAAGGGGGTCAAAGCCCTCGATAATACACACAACGAGCAATATTAAAGCATGATCAGAAATGATATCGTAAAGTAAAACAATCAGAGTAAAACATGCCAACTGATGAAAGTCATTCAGTGATCACAGAAAAAGGAAAAGACAAAAATAGATATTAGTCATGAAAAAGCATTTATCAAACTATCAGGTATAAAAAAAAAAGTTATGAGCTACAGTACTGTTGGAAAATTGTTCTCTTCTCAGACACTCATGCATTTACTAAGTAAATCAACTCAAAAAATAAAACATGGAACAAATCCTGCTTTGGCTAAACCAGCTGCTTGTACGGCTTTATCATCATCTCGAACATGCAACCGGGCCTAGAAGCAGTCCACTGGGTGTAAAGTACTAAAAAAACTAAACCAAACAGCTCTCATAAAATGCATAGACTGCCTTAAAGTAAGGTGCAATAAAATTGCCCAAAATAAAATACTCTTATGTACAAAATGCAGTAAATATTTCACAATGTGCCAATTCATTTAAAAAAGGAAGTCCAAAGTCGGTCCTGGAGGTTCCGGCATCCTACATGTTTTAGTTCTCTCCCTGGTTTAGCACACCTGCAACAAATGATGGCTCTAGAAGACCTAAGGAGAACATTGACTTGCTGAGGAGTTTGTTACAACCACTAGGGAGAGAACTAAAACATGCAGGATGTCGGCCCTCCAGGACCGACCTGGGACACCCTTGAAAAAGATCCCTTCTGTAGCTGCTGGTGAGACAACAGGAGCGAACGACAAACCCTGATTCCAGTCAGTTGAAGAAACAAAAATTAAAATTCAAAGTCATACTGAATCGTTGGCATCTCTTAGTATGTTTGCTATGCCGGTGAATCCTCACAGCTTTTGTCATCATCATAATAAATTTAGAAAAAAAATAAAAGCAAGACGTCCCTTTTAAATCTCTGAATTCGTCTTAAGAACTACTGAATTTCTTAATGCTAAAGGTCCACTTCACTAATATATAATATTCCATTTAATAAGATTGCATTTATAAACTTAGACAATCATTTGAGCTGTTCCCAATAGGAATAATATGTATGGCAAAAACACAAATAAATTCAATAATTAATAATCTGATTCAACATTAAGTTAGTTTTCCATGATAGCTTTGAACGTTTTTCTTTTCAGTCCTACAAATAGACTTTAGTTATTAGGGATAGACTGCACTTCCTAGATCATCTCTGATTGCTATGGAAACCCATCACAAGTCCTCGTCCATTTCAAGGCTGCTCCTGCGGCTGCTGGTTTTAGAGGCACCTGGTGACAGTGGGGAAAACAGCGGCTCGCCCATCCTCTCCGGGGACAGGGCGCACCCGTCGTCCATGAGAATGTCCCCCAGGCCCACGTCTGGGTAGAGCGCCGAGGCGGTGGGGTCGTCCAGCTCGGCGAAGCTCAGGCTGCCGAGGTCCAGCGGGCTGCTGATGGTGACGCCGGCGGGGGAGTCGGAGGAGGGCGGGGAGAGGAAGGAGGCCGGCAGCGGCTGCGCTATGGCGCCCAGAGCCGAGAGGTTCAGGGTGGTGGCGGCACCAGGGTTCTGGGCGGCGTGGGCCACCGCCGCCTGCTGCTGCTGCTGCTGGGCGGCTGGCAGTCCGTGGAGTCGTGCCTGCATTTCAAGTTCCTAAAGAAAAATATGCGAGAACGACACCGTGAGGAATAAATCCACTTCTCATTAAATAAAGGAAAGTTTGATAGATGTTTTAGGACAGTAACGTATAATTCCTTACAAAAGTACAATTACAAATAAAAATCCACAACCTGTGGCTTGATTTGCATGTAGGATCAGCTTCCACTAAACTTATGGCTGCCGAGATTCTCAGTGTTTATTTGACTTAAGGCTTTGCACATTTATCAGATTTGCTGATATGGGTGATAAACCTATCACGATATAAAGGGTTTCATATCAGTCAATATCAATAATTAATCAGGGTTTCCCCCAGTGTATTATAAGCATGGCGGCCCGCCATGCTTTGCTAGCCCTGCCGCCAGGCTTAGCGTTTCAGCTGTTTGGGATTCCCCTCGGTAATTTCCCCT